>WBNM01032507.1:0-13576 GCA_013399055.1 Ramphastos sulfuratus | reverse complement strand
AGGATGCTCCATCTGAACAGGAGGAAAGAATTCTTTGTTGTGAGGGTGCTGGAGGCCTGGAGCAGGCTGCCCAGGGAGATTGTGGAGTCTCCTTCTCTGGAGAGATTCCAACCCCACCTGGACATTGTGATTCTGGGCGACCTGGTGTGGGTGCCACTGGTTTAGCAGGAGTGGTGGACTAAATGGTCTTCAGAGGTCCCTTCCTATCCACACCATTTTGTGGTTCTTTATTAGAAAAAAGTGTTTGATGCAAACAAGGGGAAGTTTAGCCCTCTTGGGACCAAGCTGGCTAGGAGGTAGTCGAGAATTGGCCTTGCTTAGCTGGGAATCATTTACTGACTTCTAGTGTGGCATTCAGTGGAAAAAAGTAAATCCTCAAGTGTGTTGCCCAAAGCTTGAAAAGGTCAACCCCAGCCTTGCTGTTTCCTAAGGGAGCTTTGCTGTTGAAGCTGTCAGCCTCAGCCAAATCTGGATGGGTGACTCAGGGAGGAGGAAAGCAATGGCACAGAGACGCACTCCTTAGGCAGAGTCCCAAACCACCCTAGGACAGTCTTCCTCCTGGACCTCTGATGATGCAAGACTCAATAGAGTTGGTGTTGATCTGCTTGTGCCATGTTGAGTGTTCAGAAGAGCGTGGTGTGCCCTTACCAGGAGCCAGTGTGAGCCATGCAAATCTCTGAAGGCAGCTGGTATCGTTTGCCAGCCCAGTTCAGGCGCCCGTGTTAGACATTTTGGCAAAATAGAGCAGCAGTATGGAAAAGACTCCATAGAACTGGAAAAACATTGCTGTAAATTCACTGTTTTTACATCCACTGATTTGGAAATAATCAACACCAAGGCACAATCCTGAAAATAACTGCAGGGAAAGGTCTCGGAGCCTGGTGGCAGGCGCTGGAGCTCCCCAGCAGAGGCTGCTTGGGAGCAGCAGGAGCAACCACGCACGGCTTGTTTGCCTGTCCCGAGGAGAGGGAGATGTGCTCTTTGCCGTTGGGGTAGGTGGCTGATGCTTCCCTCTCTTCCTTGGCTGTAGACACCTACCCCTAAGCCGGGCTCCTGCGCTGCTCCAGGCAGAGCTGGAGGAGACAGAAGGCGTGAATGGACAGCCAAGGCTGAGCACAGCCAAGGGACTGGCTTGGCTCGGGCAGGCAAAGCGCAAGCTGAGCCATTGGAGCCGGCTGTACACAGATGAGAAGGAAAATGCACAAAGTGATAAATAACTGAGCTGGGGCTGCCAGCAAGGGCTGCCAGAACATTCTCACTTGGCTTGGCTCGGGCTTGGCTCGCCCGCTGCCGCCGGCCCCCCTCCTGCACAGACCAAGCACCGGGCCAGAGCCACGCATGCAGCTCAGGGCTGGCTCATCCTGTCTCTGCGCTGTCCTGGTGTCCATGCTGCTGCCTTCTGGAGCTCACCAGCCAGCCAGGGCAAGCTGCAGGTGCACCTAGCAAACAAGGTGTGGAGATAAAGCATCAGGAGGTTTTCTGTTCGCTTGGGTTGGTTTTGGAGGAGCTCCCTCTCCCAGCAATCTGGACAGCGTCTGTCTCTAGTGTCAGCATCCAGTGCTGCCTCCATGGGCAGCAGAAATGTCCTCTCCAAGGGTCAGTTCTCTGCACCCTTTCCTGGAAAGGTGAGTCACACAGAGAAGTGATGCAAGGAGATTTCAGCAGGGGTGGTCACACCCCTGGTTTCTCACCCTGGCAGTTTGCAGAGCAGCTTCAGACAGGCAGCTGGAGTTAGTGTGGGGTGTGCAGAATGGGAATGAGCTGAGCAACCTGCTCTGGTTGAAGGTGTCCCTGCTCACTGCAAGGCAGTTGGGTTAGATAACCTTTAAAGGTCCCTTCCAACCCAAACTAGTCTATGATTGTATGAACACATGGCAGCATGGATACCACAGAATCCCAGCACAGTGGGGCTTGGAAAGAATCATAGAATGGTAAGGTTGGAAGGGACCTCAAAGGTCATCTAGTTCCACCCCCCTGCCATAGGCAGGGACACCTCCCACTAGTACAGGTCACTCAAGGCCTTGTCCAACCTGGCCTTGAACACCTGCAGGGAGGGAGCAGCCACAACCTCCCTGGGCAACCTGTGCCAGTGTCTCAAATGGTTTAGGTTGGAAGGGACCTCAAAGATCATCTAGTTCCAACCCTCTGCCATAGGCAGGGAAGGACCTTTGGAGGTCATTTAGTCCACTTCCCCTGCTAAAGCAGGGTCACCTAGAACAGCTTGCTCAGGATCACAATGTCCAGGTGGGTTTTGAATCTCTCCAGAGAAGGAGACTCCACAGCCTCTCTGGGCAGCCTGCTCCAGGGCAGCAGCACCTTAACAGCAAAGACTTCTCCCCCTGTTTTGGTGAAAATCACAGCAATGCTTCCTCCAGCACCCCTAGGTGCTAGCAGCTTGGTTGTCTGCGTTAAGCAGAAGGAGAGGTGAATCTATCAGAGGATGTAGCAGGGAAGTGTCTGTGTTTCTCAGTTTCAGCTGGCAGCTGCAGCTTGAGGANTTTTTTTAAAATTTTTTTCTTTTTTTCTTTTTGAAAAATTTTGTTCTTTTTCCTTTTTTTCTCTTTCTTTTTTCTTTTTAAAAATTTTTTCTTTTTCCTTTTTTCTTTTTTTTTCTTCTTTTAATTTTTTTCTTTTTTTTCTTCTTTTTTTTTTCCCTCTTTTTTTAATTTCCTTTTTTTTTTTCCTTCAGAAATTATTTGCTACCAGAAAATCACTTTTCAGCACCCAAGTTGCTTCTAAAACTGAGAGACTTTGGGAATTCTTTTTTTTTTTGGGGGGGGGGGAGTGGGAGGAAATACTCTTTTATTGGAAATTTATTCCAAGTTGTGTTTCTTTTCCCTTTAACTGTCATACATAGAATCATAGAATGGTAAGGTTGGAAGGGACCTCAAAGATCATCCAGTTCCAACCCCCTGCCATAGGCAGGGACACCTCCCACTAGCACAGGTCACTCAAGGCCTCCTTCAACCTGGCCTTGAACACCTCCCTGGGCAACCTGTGCCAGTGTCTCACCACCCTCACAGCAAACAACTTCTTCCTAACATCCAGTTTCAATCTCCCCTCTGCCAGTTCAAACCCATTGCCTCTCGTCCTGGCATTACAAGCCCTTGTCAATAGTCCCTCCCCAGCCTTCCTGTAGCCCCCTTCAGATACTGGAAGGCCACTCCAAGGTCTCCTGGAAGCCTTCTCTTCTCCAGGCTGCAGAGCCTCAAGTCCTCTGTCATCCAGTCCAGCTGTTAACACCAGCATGCCCACAAAGCCATGCCCTGAAGTGCCATGTCTGCAGGGTTTTTTTTAACCCCTCCAGGGATGGTGACTCCAGCACCTCCCTGGGCAGCCTGTTCCCATGCCTGACCACTCTTTCAGAAAAGAAATTTTACCCTGATATCCTTCCCTGGTGCAACCTGAGGCCATTTCCTCTCATCCTATTACCATTTACCAACCCCCACCTCACTCCATCCTCCTTCCAGATAGCTGCAGAGAGGTCTGCCCTCAGCCTTCTCTTCTCCAGCAGCATCTGTTTTCTGATCAGCCAGCATGATGTGGAAGCTGCCCTGGGGGATTTCAAACCTAAGTTATTTCTCCCCTTATTCCATGGCATGACTTGGCATAATGTGACCTCCCTGTCTGGCTGGAGTGAGGGAATTGGTGCCTTGGACCTCCTGGCAGATTGCAGTCAGAGCTGCCTGCCTGCATGCTGCTGGAGGAACCCCCCAGGGTGCCAGGGGACTGCTGCCAGCTCTGCTCTGGATTAACAGCTCCACTGAGGAGCAGGCAGGGGGAGGCAGCCACAGCAAAAGGGACAAGCAATCCCCCAAAGCTCAGGCTTCCAGCTGCCAAGAAGTCAGCCTTTGGGAAATCTCCTGGGGGGGTTGTTCAGGTCGATCAAACAGATAAATAATCAGAGCCTGCAGCATTCCCTGGGGAGCTGTGATGTTTGGGATGGATGTCAACATGGGAAGCTGTTACCAGGGAAATGGCAGTAGCTGAAAGTGAGCTGGAATTGTTTGTACACAGAAATGATCTCAAGGCACACAGTCAGTTGTTTGATTTATGCATTCTCTGTGTACAATGTATACTGTGTACAAGCATAGAATGCACTGGGAAAGGACCTTTAAAGGTCATCTAATCCAACCCCCCCCTGCAGTCAGCAGAAGCATCCCCAACAGAGCAGGTTGTTTAGAGCCCCATCAAGCCTGACCTTCAATGTCTCTAGGTGTGGAGACTCCACCACCTCTCTGGGCAACCTGTCCCAGTGTTCCACCACCCTCACAGTGAAGAACTTCTTCCTTATCCCCAATCTAAATCTCCTCTGCTCTTGTTTCAAAACATTGCTCCTTCTCCTGCTGCTCCAAGCCCTTGGAAACACTCCCTCCCCAGATTTCTTGTGACCCATTTCAGGTACTGGAAGGCTACTAGAAGGTCTCCCAGCAGCCTTCTCTTCTCCAGCATGAGCAACCTCAACCTTCTCAGCCTTTCTTTGTAGGTGCTCCAGCCCTCTGATAATCTTTGTGGCCTCCTTCTGGACCCTTTCCATCAGGTCCATGTCCTTGTGTGGAGGGCCCCAGAGTTGGATGGTAGAATCATANTCGAGGTGATGGTGCTCTGGCAGGGGGTTGGACTGGATAAGCTTTGGAGGTCCCTTCCAGCCCCTGACATTCTGTGATTCTGTAAATTGTTATGGTAGGAGCAGACCTCTAAGATCATTGAGTCCAGCCACTGACAATGCACACAATATGTATGGCAAACCACAGCATTTCTACATTTATCATGGAAGCTGCAGTTTCTCTGACTTCCTGAAAGAAATGATGAGCTCAGGTAGTAAAGTCACCAGCCTGCATATTGCCCAGCTGCTAAAGCAAGGCTGTGCAATAAAATGAGGTTCCCTGAAGTAAGAAAGAAACACAGAGAGGGTTTAGAGCTCCTCTCTCAAGAAGAGGAACACCTCAAGAAAAAAAAAAATCCTAGGTGACAAAAAAAACCCAAACAAGAACTCAGCACCAGCTAAACTCAAAACTTGAGCCTTGCTACTTTTCTAGCTCTTTTAACAACTCTTATTTCCAACCTTGTAGCCAAAAGCCATGTAATGCTCCAATAACATTGCTTTTCTTCTTCAACCTGGAGTGGGATTTTGAAGGAATTCAGATAACTCTGGAAAGCACCAGGAGCACTGGGGACTTAAAAACCATTTCTGAAACCAGAAGCACTTTAAAGAGTTTGACTTTGCAGAATAGATTCACTGCACTATTCACTGCTCTGAAAAATAGGTCTGCCTCTTCCTCTTTTCAACTTGCTGTCTGCAGGGTTTTGTTGTTTGGGTGTTTGGGGGTTGTTGTTTTGGTTTTGTTGTTTGGTTTGTTTTGGGTTTTTTTGGTTGGTCAGAGAATTCCCAGATATTAGTTATGCAGTGTGACACTGGAGTGGAGCAGTTGGTCCTCCAAAGGTTTGCTCTGGGAAACTTGGTCTGTGTTTCTAAGGAGTAAAAAATAGCAAAGTAGAGTCAGAGAAGAGTGGGGGTTGGAAGAGACCTCTGGAGATCATCCAATCCAAGCCTCCTGCTAAAGCAGGGGCACCCTCAGCAGTTTGCTCAGGAGCAAAATGTCCAGGTAGATGATCCTTGAGGTCTCCTTCCAACCTTACCATTCTATGATTCTATGAATCTCTCCATAGAGGGAGACTCCACAACCTCTCTGGGCAGCCTGCTCCAGGGCTCCAGAAACCTTACAGCGAAGAATTTTTTCCTCCTGTTCAGATGGAACCTCCTGGGTTCCAGTGTGTGCTCATTGCCTCTTGTCCTGTCCCTGGGCACCATTGACAAGAGTCTGGCTCTGCCCTCTTGCTCCCATGTTTTAGCTCTTTTTGAGCATTGCTCAGATCCCCTCTGGGGCTGCTCTTCTCCAGGCTCTCAGCCCCAGGGCTCTCAGCCTTTGCTCCTCACAGAGCTGCTCCAGGCCCCTCAGCATCTTTACAGGCTCCACTGGATTCTCTGCAGTAATCCCCTGTCTCTCTTCAACTGGGGTGCCCAGAGCAGGACACAATACTCCAGATGTGGCCTCACTAGGGCAGAGTAGAGGCAGAGGACAAGAGGCCATCCCAGAAGACCATTGGTCTTCCTGGCCAGAAGAGCCCACTGCTGGCTCACAGTGAAGTTGTTGTCCACACAATCTGTGTCCATACAGATGGACACAGAAGACAAAGCAGGAATCTCCTGCTGTTTAAGCAGCTGTGCAGTGAAGGGTTGTGGCTTTCTCAGGTGTCTGTGTTGTCAGACAGGAAGGCAGCTCTGGGTGGAAACACTTCCAAAAAGTGCAATGTGGGAGCATCTTGTGTTCTGTTGATACAGGGGCTGGTGCTAGGCTTGCAGCAAAGCAGTACTGAGCTGTTGTGATATGGTGTTCATGGAAACTTTGGGCTTTCTTCATCATGGTGCTCTTGATCTCTTCTCTGTCTGTTCAAGCTACTCCATAATCTATATCCACACTTAGCTCCGTCCTTTATTTGCCTTATCTCACCAGGGAGGGTTCCTAAGCTGAGTGTTTGTCCACAGCTGTGATTTTCTCAAATTATGTACATGAACTCTTGGTGCTTCAGAAGCTGTTCTGGTTTAAAAGGTGGTGGTGGAGCTGCCAGAGGAGCCACAGCCCTTCTCTGCTGCTCCTCATTTTGTCAGGCAGCACTCTCCTTGGCTGTTCACACATCATGTCCTCACCAAGGGCAGCCCTACTTGTGGAGTCCATGAGAGATCAGAGTCATGGAATGCACTGGGATGCAAGGGACATTTAAAGGTCATCTAATCCACTGCTCCTGCAGTCAGCAGAGGCATAGAATCATAGAATGGTAAGGTTGGAAGGGACCTCAAAGATCATCTAGTTCCAACCCCCTGCCATAGGCAGGGACACCTGACCTGAGTACAGGTCACTCAAGGCCTCATCCAACCTGGCCTTGAACACCTCCAGGGAGGGAGCAGCCACAACCTCCCTGGNCCAGGGATGAGGCCTCCATCACCACACTCAGCAACCTGTGCTAGTGTTCCACCACCCTCACAGTAAAGAACTTCTCCCTGATGTCTGATCTACATCTCCCCTGCTCCAGTTTCAAACCGTTGCCCCTTGTCCTAGCACTACAAGCCCTTCTAAACAGTCCCTCTCCAGCTTTCTTGTCTGTCCCTTCAGGTACTGGAAGGCTGCTCTAAGGTTTCATAGAATCAGAATGGTAAGGTTGGAAGGGACCTCAAGGATCATCTAGTTCCAACCCCCTGCCGTAGGCAGGGACACCTCCCACTGGTACAGGTCACTCAAGGTTTCCTGGGATCCTTCTCTTCTCCAGGCTGAACAACCCCCAACTCTCAGCCTGCCTTTGTAGGGGTGTGGTTAAGGATGCTGTGACCCATATTTTCTTCCCAAGCCCTTCCTTAGGAGGATGTGTACTGGAGGTGAGACGAAGGAGCAGTCACACAGCTCTCGCGCGGAGCGCAGCCTGTCTCCACGTCGTTCTTTCCAACCCATGCTATTGTTTTCTCTGTGACTTCTCCACGTTTTCAGGCAGAAGCTCAGTGAACGTGATCTCTGTCACCACGCCACGTGGGTGTTACTCACACACCAAATTGCACTCAGTTAATGAAGTCACTGTGAAACAAGGTCTCGAGCGAGAGCAGGATGAACTGGGGTAGCCCCGAAGCGCTGTCAGATAACCATAGCGATGGTGAAGGCTCCTGGGCTGTTGCCGTGGCTACTAGCCTCTGTCACTTCCCATTGCAGGGGAAAGAGTATTAGCCAGGAGACAACTCATTCCTGGAGACACCCACATGACAATGGTGCTCTCTGCCAAACCTCCCATCCCCGCTCCACCCCATCAACCCCACACCCCCCAGGCAGGCGCTGAAACAAGACAGACATCAAACTGTTCCTGTTGTCGATCCTTGCAGTGTGTCCCGAAGGGTAAATCAGCTTTTCAGATGGCATTACAGGGGGTACTGGGAGACACAGTTGAAAGTTTTCACATTGGCTGCTTTTTTTTAACCTCCCTGCACAACTAAAATTCTTGGGTTTTAGTAAAGGGATGAGATGTATGGGAAAGAAAAAGTCATTCTGTCATCCAGCTCTGGGGCCCCCCACACAACAAGGATGTAGACCTGATGGAAAGGGTCCAAAAGGAGGCCACAAAGATTATCAGAGGGCTGAAGCACCTACAAAGAAAGGCTGAGAAGGTTGGGGTTGCTCATGCTGGAGAAGAGAAGGCTCCTGGGAGACCTTCTAGTAGCCTTCCAGCACCTGAAATGGGTTACAAGAAATCTGGAGAGGGAGTCTTTCCAAGGGCTTGTAGCAGCAGAAGGGGCAACATTTTGAAACGAGAGCAGAGGAGGTTTAGATTGGGGATAAGGAAGAAGTTCTTCACTGTGAGGGTGGTGGAACTCTGGAACAGGTTGCCCAGTTGTTGTTGGGTTGTGGGTGCCCCACCCTTGAAAGTGTTTAAGGGCAGGTTGGATGAGGCTCTCAGCAACCTGGGCTAGGGGGAGGTGTCCCTGCCCATGGCCGTGGGGGTTGGAACTAGATGATGTTGAAGGCTCCTTCCAACTCAAGCCATTCTAGGATCGTCTCACATGGATCAGAGTGGGTGATCTGAGAAGCTCTCCCGATGTGCCCCAAAATCCAGCAGTCCTGTATTCACACCATCAAGTGGCTCCTGTTGATTTACACCCTGGAAGAAAAGTCCAGTTTACTCTAGTCCTTCAGGAGTGGCTTATAGTGGCTTTTTCCACTCTTAGTTCAAGGTACCTAGGAGGAAAGTTGCAAGCAGAAAAGCTCCTGAAATTAAAGCCCTTTGGATATTCTCAGCTTGGATGTGTGAGAGGGAACCCACTCTTATCACTACTTGCTCTTGGAAATCCAGACTAGGGTGTTTTGCTGCATGTCTGAAAGGACTTCCCTTCCAAAAGGAAGTCAGCAGTGCTTTGGAGAACAGCTACAAGGGTTTCTTTCTGTGATGGTTGCAGAGATGGTGCTGAAGGTGCCACTGACAGAGCAGTACTTCTGTGGCATAAACCCACATGCATCCTTGTAGCTCTAAAGCCTCACAGCTCCGCGGGGTTGCTGCTCTCCACAGCAGTGTTTTACAGACTCAAAAGGAAGGGTGAGAACAGCCAAGTGTCCCAGGAGCCCAAACTGCTCACCACAGATGAGTGTTGTGTTTTAGATGTTTTGCTTGGCCCACTGTGTGAAATGTAGGTGCAGAGGCGTGGAGCCCTGACTCCTAGCACTGAGAGGGCTGAGGGTGTGCAGCAATGCCACCAGCTCGCGGGCATCCGCGGGGCACTTACCGGAGAGGACAGCAGCAGTATTTGGCTTTCCCCTCTCTGCCTGCTCCTGCCGTGCAGACTCATAACAGAGCTGCTTCCTGGGCTGAGTGAGGCCAAAGCATGCATCTGGCATGGAGGCAGCAGCAGAAGGGCTACAAGAAAGCCCCTTGATTAGCAGGTCATCAAGATCTCAGCACATCTACGTGCAGCTTCTCAGGATGCCCAGATCGGGAGGCAAAGAGCGGTGAGCAAATTCGAATGACTCACTGAGGTGGGACAGGATGGAAAGGCTAATCCCTGTCAGCTCCTCAGGAGTACAGGAAGGCAGATCCAAAACAAGCACATCATCACCAACCTCCAAGGAGTCCAGCAGACATGGGAAGATCACAATGGCTGGCGTCTCGGCCTCGGCATCCTCACAAGGGATCCTTGGCTGGCCAGCCGGAGACAAGTGCCTTGGTTGCCTGCTGGTGGACTGGCTGCTCGGACGAGTCTTGCTGCTCCTGAGTGTGTGAGCATGAGGGAAATGGGCTCTGATTTAAAGTAAGATCCTCTCCCCCCTCCTTGAAGGTCCTGCAATGAACTTGGCTGTGTTGCTGCAGCAGCATTTCCTACATTTTCACAGAATCACACAATTCACCAGGTTGGAAAAGACCTCTAAGATCATCCAGTCCAACCTGTCACCTAACCCTGCTAATTCACTAACCCGTGGCACCAAGTGCCTCATCCAGCCTCCTCTTAACCACCTCCAGGGATGGGGACTCCACTACCTCTCCACGCAGCCCATTCCAATGCCAATCACTCTTTCCATGAAGAACTTCTTCCTAACACCCAGCCTGAACCTGCCCTGGCACAGCTTGAGGCTGTGTCCTCTTGTTCTGTCCCTGGGTGCCTGGCAGAAGAGACCAACCCCAGCTGGCATTCATTTGGGACCTCGCTTTCATCCCAGGTCTCATACACATAACAAACAACCTTGGTTGTGTCTAGCAGTGAACCCAAACTGGCACTTGAGGTGCTTGAAGGAAAGGTGTAGCTCACCATGGTGTCAAGGGGATCAGCTAGGGCAAGGACAAAGCTGCTCCTAGCCCTTCAAGTGGCTGCAAGGAGATGCAAAGGTGGGAGATGCTCAGTACTCTGTCCAAGTGATGGCTGGAGAAATCCAGGTTGTTGAGGGTGGCCTCTGCTGCAGGAAAGTGGGGATTTGGAGCCTGCTAAGGAGGACAGGCAGCTTGGACAGAGATTTGTGGTGGTGTTGGATAGCTGGATCAAAGCATAAGGCAGCTGTCCCCCCTGGCCCTGCCTCCCCCTGCTCTTTTCATGTCCCTTAACACATAAAAAATAAAGATCCTTTATGTGAACACAAGCAGAAGGCACCTCCCCAAAGCAAGTTTAAAAAAAAAGGACAAAAATAGTCCCAAAGTCTCAACCAAAAGCCAGGATTTCTGTGGAAAATGTCTGTAGCTGCAGTGGGGGCCAGTGAGGTGGGGGAAGAACTCAGACAGGGATTGACAGAGCATTTTGCTTTGCCCCCAGCCTGGCTGCCTTCTGGCACCATGCTGTGGCAGGAGGATGACCTGGACTGAGAGCTGGGACTGGTGTCCTGGCTGGGTGAGGAGCTGGGACTGAGGTGCTGGCTGAGTGAGGAGCTGGGACTGAGGTGCTGGATGGGTGAGGAGCTAGGACTGAGGTGCTGGCTGAGTGAGGAGCTGGGACTGAGGTGCTGGATGGGTGAGGAGCTAGGACTGAGGTGCTGGCTGAGTGAGGAGCTGGGACTGAGGTGCTGGATGGGTGAGGAGCTAGGACTGAGGTGCTGGCTGAGTGAGGAGCTGGGACTGAGGTGCTGGATGGGTGAGGAGCTAGGACTGAGGTGCTGGCTGAGTGAGGAGCTGGGACTGAGGTGCTGGATGGGTGAGGAGCTAGGACTGAGGTGCTGGCTGAGTGAGGAGCTGGGACTGAGGTGCTGGATGGGTGAGGAGCTAGGACTGAGGTGCTGGCTGAGTGAGGAGCTGGGACTGAGGTGCTGGATGGGTGAGGAGCTAGGACTGAGGTGCTGGCTGAGTGAGGAGCTGGGACTGAGGTGCTGGATGGGTGAGGAGCTAGGACTGAGGTGCTGGCTGAGTGAGGAGCTGGGACTGAGGTGCTGGATGGGTGAGGAGCTAGGACTGAGGTGCTGGCTGAGTGAGGAGCTGGGACTGAGGTGCTGGATGGGTGAGGAGCTAGGACTGAGGTGCTGGCTGAGTGAGGAGCTGGGACTGAGGTGCTGGATGGGTGAGGAGCTAGGACTGAGGTGCTGGCTGAGTGAGGAGCTGGGACTGAGGTGCTGGATGGGTGAGGAGCTAGGACTGAGGTGCTGGCTGAGTGAGGAGCTGGGACTGAGGTGCTGGATGGGTGAGGAGCTAGGACTGAGGTGCTGGCTGAGTGAGGAGCTGGGACTGAGGTGCTGGATGGGTGAGGAGCTAGGACTGAGGTGCTGGCTGAGTGAGGAGCTGGGACTGAGGTGCTGGATGGGTGAGGAGCTAGGACTGAGGTGCTGGCTGAGTGAGGAGCTGGGACTGAGGTGCTGGATGGGTGAGGAGCTAGGACTGAGGTGCTGGCTGAGTGAGGAGCTGGGACTGAGGTGCTGGATGGGTGAGGAGCTAGGACTGAGGTGCTGGCTGAGTGAGGAGCTGGGACTGAGGTGCTGGATGGGTGAGGAGCTAGGACTGAGGTGCTGGCTGAGTGAGGAGCTGGGACTGAGGTGCTGGATGGGTGAGGAGCTAGGACTGAGGTGCTGGCTGAGTGAGGAGCTGGGACTGAGGTGCTGGATGGGTGAGGAGCTAGGACTGAGGTGCTGGCTGAGTGAGGAGCTGGGACTGAGGTGCTGGATGGGTGAGGAGCTAGGACTGAGGTGCTGGCTGAGTGAGGAGCTGGGACTGAGGTGCTGGATGGGTGAGGAGCTAGGACTGAGGTGCTGGCTGAGTGAGGAGCTGGGACTGAGGTGCTGGATGGGTGAGGAGCTAGGACTGAGGTGCTGGCTGAGTGAGGAGCTGGGACTGAGGTGCTGGATGGGTGAGGAGCTAGGACTGAGGTGCTGGTTGGGTGAGGAGCTGGGATTGGAGTGCTGACTGAGTGGGGAGCTGGGACTAGGGAGCAGGCTGGGCAGAGAGCTGTAACTGGGGTGCCGGCTGGGTGGGGAGCTGGGACTGAGCACTGGTTGGGCTGCTGGTCCCCCTGGGAGGCAGCGGAGCCTCCGCTGTGGGCTTCCCTGTCCTTCATCTGACAGTTCTTGGCAGCTCTGGTGCAACGTGTTGTGAACAGCAGCCCTCCTAATTAATGGGGAACATGTGTGTGTTGCAGAAACCTTCTGGGTTTGGGTTTTTTCCCCTTCTTCTGTTTGGTGGAAACACCGTAAAGCTGTTTATATCCACTATAAAAGGAGCAGGGGGGAGGCAGGGTTTTACTATCTTCCTATCCCAAAGGTTTTCCTTTACCTCAGCTCAACCCATTTTGGGAACAGGCACTTCTCTAATCCCTGGGTGTCTTTTCCTCACTGCTTTCACACATCTGCACCCCTCTGTCCTGCATTCCTGCCATACCATCATCTTGTCCTAATGAAACATAGCAGCCTTCAGCCTTGCCAAGTCCCTCTTTTTCTTTTCTTTTTTTTTTTTTAACTCTTTATTTTTTTTTTTCAAGGCAAAAGTCCTGTTTATCAAAAAGAATTTCAGCAGTTTGTTGTTTTGGTTTTTTTTTTCCATTCATTAACTTAAATTTTTGCAAAAAAAAAAAAGGAAAAACTTTTGCTTTCCCAACTGTTTTCCCTTCTTGAGTAATAAGAAAACAACTGTTTATATATCATCTGCCACCAGCATGTTCTACAGATGATCTGGCAGGCTTGTGTCTTCAGTTCACCTCTAGCTCAAAAATAAGGGTCCCATGTCATGGGTGACTCTCTGGCCAGCACAAAGAGTGTTTGGGTTGGCTTAGGAATAAACACAGAGAGAAGGGAGCAAAGCCATGCAGAGATCTGTCCTCAGCTGGTGCTGAGCGCTGAGGACAAGTGAGCTCAGCACAATGCAGCTCCGGTCCCACAATGAATGCTTGAGGGCCCAGGGGACAGTAAGAGGGTGCAGTGCTGTGGGGAGGTAACAGAGTCTGGGTAAGCTGGATCTTGGTGGTGTCCTGTTGTGCAGAGCACATACACACTGATCTTGAGCAAGGATCACCTGCAGACCTGCATAGGGTAACTAATGATCATCTAGGACATGCCTACATCTGCATGGCCCTTCCTTGGGGTACAAG
>WBNM01032493.1:0-24731 GCA_013399055.1 Ramphastos sulfuratus | reverse complement strand
TGGAGAAAGGAGCAGGAATTCTTTTAATGGTAAAAAACCCCCAAACAAAACCCCCCCAGACAAACAGAGTGGATATGGCAACGCTAACAAGAACAGGTGGATACAGGATGGGAACCCAAAGTCTCGCCGCTGCCGCAGCCAGGAGCAGCCTGGGCCGGGCGCAGCAGAGCGGAGTCTGCGCCGAGCGCTGCGGGAGCGGCTCTGGAAAAGTCTCCCTGGGCTGAGCCCAGCCTGCGCCGCTCCTATTGCTTAGTGACCCAGAGCCGCAGTAACACTGACCCAGACGGATGCGTCCCACAGACACGGCGGAAGAAAGGGAAAACAAAAACCCCTCCCGAAAACGACTCTCGTCCGAAAATCTTCTCCCCCCCCCGCGCCGCTCCTGTCCCGTGTGGAATGTACCTAAAGGTGGAGGCTCCTCCTCGCCGCGGGCGCACACAGAGCCGGGAGGCGCTCGCCGGGGGCTGGGCTGGTGGGAAGGGCCCCTCGTGGGGGGCTCCTCATCCCAAAAAGAATCCCCGTTCCCAGGCGGGAAGGGCCCGGCCGCGATGGAAAAACAAAAGGAGCAGGAAGCCCTTGATCCTTGCGAAGGAGGAGCCTCAGTTGTTGAACTTTAAAGGGTATCCGATGGCTTTTTCCAGGCACTCTACCAGCGAGCCGGCAGACAGAAAATCCCTCTCCACTTCCACAAATTTGATGTAGATGGATTTGGGGGAGACGCCAGGCTCCACCACGCAGTTCTGGGATAAAAAGGCGTTGATGCCCAGCCAATCCTTGCTGAAGGTTTTGGTGTTGGCCTGGAAGTGTAAGAACAGGCACTGCTGCAGGGTCCGCACCTCGGCGATGCCGAGGTAACAGTAGATGATGCGGGCGGCCTCCATCTCCACCCGCAGCGAGGCCTGGGGCGGGGGCGCCTCCAGCTCGCCCTGAGTCTCGGGGAGGGGCTCTGCCCCCCTGTGCTCGGCCAGGGGCGAGGGGGGCTTCTCGTGGCACTCCTCGTAGCCGATGGCGTAGAGGCCGGGGCTCTTGGGGATCCCCCCCGGCAGCAGGTACTGCACCACGTTGCCGCCGGTGGGCTTGGAGTGTGCGATGGGGATCCAGTCGATCTCCATGTGCAGCTCCAGGCAGCGCGCCTCGCTGATGGTGATCTCCAGGAACTTGTAGTAAACGTTCTTCCAGTTCATCTTCTGCACCCGGGTCATGATCACCCTGCCCTCCGGCTTCTCCGAGTTGAAGTACTCGCGCAGGCGCTTGCCCAGCGGCACCTGGGAGCTGATCTCGGCGTAGTGGTAGCGGATGTCCTCCTTCCAGCGGGTGTTGTAGCCGATGCCGAAGATCGCCAGTTTGTTGGACAGGTGCAGCCGCGAGAAGTCCGTCCAGCTCTGGAACAGCTCCCACTTCAGCTGCACCGACTCCAGGATCTGCATGATGTTCTGCATCACGTCTCGCTTCCTGCGGGGACACCGAGGCCGCGATGGAGGCGGCAGGGGCAGGGCTGCGACCGCCGCCCGGCGCCATGGCTCAGCCGCTCCCAGCTGCACCAGGGCAGGTTGGTCAGGCTGGGTGTCAGGAGGTGACTCTGCACTGGAAGGGTTCCCACACCTTGGAATGGGCTGCCCAGGACAGTGCTGGAGCGCTCTCGGGGCGCTCTGCAGCAGGGCTGCAGCCACCTCCTGCCCAGCTGCCCCCTTGGTGCCACAGCTCAGCCGCTCGCAGGCTGCCCCAGAGGAAGCTCAGGCTGCAGCTCAGGAACTACTTCTGCACTGGAAGGGTTCCCACACCTTGGAATGGGCTGCCCAGGACAGTGCTGGAGCGCTCTCGGGGCGCTCTGCAGCAGGGCTGCAGCCCCCTCCTGCCCAGCTGCCTCCTCTGGGCACCGCTCAGCCGCTCGCAGGCTGTCTCGGAGGAGCCTCAGCCTGCAGCTCAGGAACTATTTCTGCACTGGAAGGGTTCCCACACCTTGGAATGGGCTGCCCTGGGCAGTGCTGCAGTCACCATCTCTGGCAGGGGAGGGGAAGGTTCCAGCACTGTGTGGGCCTGATGCCTGGGGACATGGTTTGGTGCTGAGGGCTGGATGAGCTTTGAGGGCTCTTCAAACTGGATGGATTCTGGGATGCTGTGACTCCAGGCTTACACAGAACGACAGGTTTTGTGGTTTTGAAAGTTTTGAAAGTCTCCACACAAGCAGACTCCACAAACACTCTGGGCAGCCTGCTCCAGGCCTCCAGCACCCTCACACCAGATGAAGTTTTTGCGCATCTTCAGGTGGAACCTCCTGGTTCCAGCTGGTACCCACTGTTCCTTGTCTTACCACTGGGCACCACCACAGAGCCTGGCACCTGGCACCCTCCCCTTGACACCCACCCCTCAGATACTTATGGACATTGATAAGCTTCCCCCTCAGTCTCCTCTCAAGGCTAACCAGCCCCAGATCATTGAGTCCAACCCCCTGCCAAAGCAGGATCCCCTAGGGTAGGTCACACAGGACCACTGTGGTTGGATGAGATCCTGAAGATCATGGAAAGGCCTTTTAAGATNTGACCCAGGGGCAGGACCTTGCCTGTGGCCTTGCTGGAGCTCAGGAGGTTCACCCAGGCCCTAATTACCACGGGGCTGGTGTTACAAAGACCACAAAGCAAGGGCCCAGCTGCTCCAAAAGGCTCAGTCCCAGCACTGGATCAGGATCATGGCTCATGGGACTGAGCCTATGGAGCAGATGACCTGACCCATGGCCAGACACAAGCCACTGCAGGATGGGCAGCAGAAATCCCTCTGGATACCCAGGAACCAGATCCCTGCTTCCAGTGCTGAGCAGTGCCTGAGGCAGGCTGGAACAGCTTCCTCTAGGCTGAATGGATGAGACACTGGGGGTGTAATTAGCTCGTGAGGAGAACCACTAATTGCAGGAGTTATTGTCCTCTAATCAGAGTGGTGGGAAGATAATTTGACTCGTTTGGCAACCGAGAAACCTGTGGAGGTCCAACAAAGGGGATTTCAAAGCTCTCTCCACACAGCTCCCCTCCCTTTATCTGCTGAGAGGCTGAAGAACGATCTCAGGGAGGTCACCACAGCCCCAGAAGGCTTGCTCCTGCTGCTGCTCCTGCTCTGTGTCCTAACAGAAGCTGCTGCACCTCCCCTCCCCACTCGGGGTGGGAGCAGATTTCCTTGGGCACTGAACTGCCTCCTCTCGTGGGCTCCTTTGCTGCACTCTAAACCTGCCTCAGCTCCCTATACTCAGCTGTCCCCAGCAGCCCCCCCGTGGAGGGAAGCACGGCAGGGGTGGGGGCCACGATGGCCTTCAAAGGAGAGCAGATGTGACACAAACCACCCGAGGCTGAGCCCCTGGCAGCTGCGGTTCTGTGGACCAGAAAGTCCCCATCAAGGGTTCAGAGGAAAAAGGTTTTGGAGCTGCAGCTCCTCCCCACAGTGCTGGAGGGGTCCAACCTGGCAGCCTCTCACCTCAAAGCCCTGCTCCTGTTGGTGCCAACACAAGACCCCCATCGTGGGAAGGTTCTGCAAGTGCTGGTTGGCATTCAGACACCTGGTGCCAGAGGTACCAAGCTGCAGACCACAGAGCAGCTGGGCACAGGGCAGCTCAGAGCCATGGAACTGTTTGGGCTGGAAAGGACCCTGAGGATCACAGAGTCCAAGCCTTACCCAGCAGTGCCAGGGCACCACCAGCCACGGCCCTCAGCACCACATCTGCAGGGCTAGGAAACCCCTCCAGGGATGGAGGCTCCACCACTGCCCTGGGCAGCCTGGGCCAGGTCTGGGCAGCCCTCAAGGACAAGAAATTGTTCCTCATAGCCAACGTGAACCTGCCCTGGGGCAACCTGGGGACACTGCCTCTTGTCCTGTCACTTGTTCCTGGGGAGCAGAGCCCAACCCCAGCTGGCTGCAGGCTGCTTGCAGGGAGCTGCAGAGAGCAATGAGGTCTCCTCTCAGCCTCCTCTGCTCCAGGCTCAACACCCCCAGCTCCCTCAGCTGCTCCTCCCCAGACCTCTTCTCCAGACCCTGTCCCACCTTTGGGGCCCTTCTCTGGCCCTGCTCCAGCTCCTCAATGTCCTTCTGGCACTCAGGGCCCACAACTGAACCCAGCACTCAAGGGCTGGCCTCAGCAGTGCCCAGCCCAGGGGCACAATCCCTGCCCTGCTGCTGCTGCCCACAGCATTGCTGAGCCAGGCCAGGCTGCTGCTGCCCTTCTTGCCCACCTGGGCACCCCCTGGCTCCCCTTCAGCTGCTGTCCCCCAGCACCCCCAGGGCCTTTCCTGCTGGGCACTTTCCAGCCACTCTGCCCCAGCCTGGAGCCTTGCTGGGGCTGTTGTGCCCCAAGGGCAGGACCCAGCCCTGGGCCAAACAATCCAACTGGCAGAAGAGTCCAGCAGCAGTAGGCACATTGGGAAGATTCCTGAAGGACCATTATAAGGCATTTTTCCAGCTCACCTCCACCACAATCACTGGAATTGCAAAGTGTAAAACTTCAGGGGAGCAGACAGATGAGGAAAGCAGGAGAGTGAGGGGAGCAGGATGGGGAGGGGAGAAAGCAGGAGGGGAGGGGAGCAGGATAGTGAGGGCAGCAGGCAGAAGAGGAGGGCAGCAAAGGGCAGCAGGCAGGGGAGGGCTGCAGGCAGGCTCTGGCTCGCAGCAGGCTGCCTGGCAGCACAGGGCTGGGGTTTCACTCCTCTGCCTGCAGGCAGCTGAGCTCCACTTCAAGCACACGAGGCCCACCCGGAGGCAGAGGCAGGAGACAGCAGCGTGGGCAGGTTTGCATTCCACAGAGGAGGAGCAGAGCTAAGCCCAACCCTTCTGAAGTGCTCTATAAATACCTGCCAGGCTCAGCTCGGCACAAAGCAGAGCTGAAGAGAAATTTGTCACTCATCAAACTGCTGCTGTTGGCTGAGGAATGGCTGCACCAGCAGCACCTCATGAACTGCAGGTCCTGCCCCTGGGCAGCAACAACCTCCTGCAGCAGCACAGCTGAGGGGGGACCTGCTGGGAAGCAGCTGCAAGCAGAAGGAGCTGGCACTGCTGGGGGGCACAAGGTGCCAGGAGGCAGCAGTGTGGGCTGGGGGCCAAGAAGGCCAAAGGTGTCGTGGGGGGCATGAAGCAGAGTGTGGGCAGCAGCAGGGCAAGGGAGGTTCTGCTGCCCCTCTGCTGTGCCCTGCTGAGGCCACCTGTGGAGTGCTGGCTCCAGCTGTGTGCTGCCCAGGGGCAGAGGCAGGGAAGGGCTGGAGAGAGTGCAGTGGGGGCTGGGAAGCTGCTGAGGGGCCTGGAGCAGCTGTGTGAGGAGCAAAGGCTGAGAGGCCTGGGGCTGAGAGCCTGCAGAAGAGCAGCCCCAGAGGGCATCTGCTGAGTGCTGAGCAAGAGCTAAAGGAGCTGTGGGGGGCAAGAGCCTGGGGCCAGACTCTGGGCAGTGGTGCCCAGGGGCAGGCCAAGGGGCAGCAAGTGGTTGGCAGGAGGCTGCCTGTGAAGAGGAGGAGAAAGTTGTTTGGTGTGAGGGTGCTGGAGGCCTGGAGCAGGCTGCCCAGAGAGGTTGTGGAGTCTGCTTGTGTGGAGAGCTTCCAACCCCCCTGGGCACTGTGCTGCTGGGCAAGCTGCTGGGGGTGCCCTGCTGGAGCAGGGCTTGGGCTGGGTGATCCCAGAGCTCCCTTCCCACCCAACCATGCTGGGATCCTGGGTAAGGGGGGAAGGGCTTTCTCCAGAGGGAATCTTTCACTCCCAGCACAGAAGAAGCAACAGGGAAAGAGCCATTTCAGAAGCTGTGCTGTTTGGTTTCCACATCTCCTCCACCTCCAGCACTCAGTGCTTCTGCATCCATCCTGCTGAGCTCCACTTTCCCAGGCTCCATCCAGCACCTCCATGGCTGGGCCAAGCAGCCAGAGTCTCATTGTCACTGCTGCTCAGCTTTGCCCTGGACAGCCCAAGCCAGCAGAGGGTTTCCCCTGCCAGCAGCCTGTGCCACCAGGCAATCTCATCATTCATCTGCAGAAGGTGTCCTAGAGCTGCATCTCAGCCATCCCCCAGCTGCAGCCTGGCCCAGCTGCATCTCCTCCTTGGAAGCTTTTGCAATTCAGATGTGGGAAGAGGGGAGAGAAGATTTGGTGGAAATTTGTTCTGTTTCCAAACAGAAGCTGACTTCCAAGAGGCCCAGACAGCTGGTCTGAGTGGAGGATGTGGCTCCTCCTGCCTCTAGTGCATCCTCACAAAGCCCACAGCCTTCAGAAGTGCTCCTCAAACAAATTTACCCAGCAGAAAGGAGTCTGAAGTGGCATTTCACTCCTCAAGGCACTCAATTTGGTGACAGAGAATGCCAAGGGGATGCAGCAGCAGAAGCACCACTGCTGGGGAAGGAGAGTCCAGCTGCTGGAGCCCAAGACCTGGACAGGCCTCACCTACTGCTCTCCACTTCCTTCTCTACCAAAAATAAGGCAATGCAGGAAGTGCAGGAAGCCCTCGAGTGGGAGGTCAGCTCCTGGCTGCCTGCAGCTCAGAGGCAGTGCAGTCCTTGCTGAGGTGCCATGGAGAAGGGCCAGGCTGGGTTTGGGGGTGCAGGATGAGGCCCAGCACTGCAGGAGCAGCTGAAGCCCTCACAGGCAGCAGGAGGGAGGTGAGCTCCCAGGTTCTGCACTTTGTGGCCAGCTGACAGCAGCTGCAGCCTTGAGTGTTCCAGCAGGAAGAGGACCCAACCCAGCACCCAGAGCTCAGCTTGCTACAGCAAGGACCTGGCAGCACTCTCTGACCTTCTCAGCTTAAAAGGCAGCAGCAGGGTGCAGGTCTGCTCCCCTGGTTTGCTTCAGGCTCCAAAAACACTTCCAAAATCCCAAGGGAAGGACAAGAGAAAGCAAAGCCACAACACTCAGCACTGCAGCTGCTTACAGCCCAGCACAGGCACAGGCAGGGGTCTGAAGGTGCTGCTGCTGCTGCTCTTCTGGCACAGTCAAGCTGCTTCCTGCTGGAAACCTGCACAGGCACAGAGGAGCTGAAGCCCAAACTGCTGGGAAATGAGCTACAGCTGAGTTAAACAAGGCCTGCAGGTGGAGGTTCTGCTGCCCCTCTGCTGGGGGGCACAAGGTGCCAGGAGCCAGCAGTGTGGGCTGGGGGCCAAGAAGGCCAAAGGTGTCGTGGGGGGCATGAAGCAGAGTGTGGGCAGCAGCAGGGCAAGGGAGGTTCTGCTGCCCCTCTGCTGTGCCCTGCTGAGGCCACCTGTGCAGTGCTGGCTCCAGCTGTGTGCTGCCCAGGGGCAGAGGCAGGGAAGGGCTGGAGAGAGTGCAGTGGGGGCTGGGAAGCTGCTGAGGGGCCTGGAGCAGCTGTGTGAGGAGCAAAGGCTGAGAGGCCTGGGGCTGAGAGCCTGCAGAAGAGCAGCCCCAGAGGGCATCTGCTGAGTGCTGAGCAAGAGCTAAAGGAGCTGTGGGGGGCAAGAGCCTGGGGCCAGACTCTGGGCAGTGGTGCCCAGGGGCAGGCCAAGGGGCAAGGGGCAGCAAGTGGGCAGCAGGAGGCTGCCTGTGAAGAGGAGGAGAAAGTTGTTTGGTGTGAGGGTGCTGGAGGCCTGGAGCAGGCTGCCCAGAGAGGTTGTGGAGTCTGCTTGTGTGGAGAGCTTCCAACCCCCCTGGGCACTGTGCTGCTGGGCAAGCTGCTGGGGGTGCCCTGCTGGAGCAGGGCTTGGGCTGGATGCTCCCCAGAGCTCCCTTCCCACCCCTCCATGCTGGGTTCTGTATCTCAACACCAACTTCCATGTTTCTTCTGACTGCTTCTCATCTCCTAAGTCAGATTTTTAAAGCTCTGTGCTCTCCTATTGGGGGGAATCCCAGGAATTTTCAGCAGCTGGGAGATGTTTTGTGCTTCCACTGAGCACAGACCATGGGCTCAGCACCTGCAGGCTTCAGAAAATGCCTGAGACTTCAGAGTGCTCTGTGCATTTAGAGGAATTCATGGGGAAGAAAACCATGACCAGGGAATTCTGAGAGGTCTGAATTCAGCAGACCTGCCCCATCCATCCTTCTGCACATCAAGACCTGCAAGATTCAGGCAGTCCAAGTTCCTATCCCAAAAAAATCAGGATTATTTTCTGTGCAGCTTTCCAAAACACACCTTGAAAGATAAAATGTCTGCATCAAAAGAGAGGTGAGCAGCAGGATGGAAAGAGGGGATCCTGCCCCTCTGCTCTGCTCAGACCTCACCTGCAGCACTGCCTCCAGTTCTGGGGCCTCCAGCACAAGGAGGACCTGCAGCTGCTGGAGCAGATCCAGAGGAGGCCACCAGGATGATGAGAAGGCTGCAGAACCCCCCCTGTGGGGACAGGNGGGTGAGAGCAGCCCTGCAGAAAGAGCCTTGGGGGTGCTGGGTGCTGAGCAGCTCCCCAGGAGCCAGCAGTGCCCTCCTGCAGCCCTAAGGCAGCTGTGTGCTGGCTGCAGCCAGAGCAGTGTGGGCAGCAGGGCAGGAGAGGGCATCCTGCCCCTGGGCTCTGCTCAGACCTCACCTCCAGTCCTGCCTCCAGCTCTGCTGTCCCCAGCAGGAGAAGGACTCAGAGCTGCTGGAGAGAGCCCAGAGGAGGCCACAAAGATGCTGCCAGGGCTGGAGCAGCTCTGCTGTGAGCACAGGCTGAGGGGGCTGGGGGGGTGCAGCCTGCAGAGGAGAAGGCTCCAGGGGCACCTCAGAGCTGCTGCCAGTGCCTGAAGGGAGCCTGCAGGAAGGCTGCAGAGAGACTTTTGCTGAGGGGCTCTGAGCCAGGCCAAGGGGCAATGGTTTGGAGCTGAGGCAGAGCAGGGTTAGAGTGGAGCTGAGGCAGAAGTTGTGCAGTAGGAGGGTGGTGAGAGCCTGGCACAGGCTGCCCAGGGAGGCTGTGGCTGCCTCCTGCCTGGGGGTGCTGAAGGCCTTGAGCAGCTGAGTCCAGCTGAGAGCTGTCCCTGCCCATGGCAGGGGGCTGGAGATGAGCTCTGAGCTCCCTTCTGACCTGAGCCATTCTTGGATTCATTCCTCTGCTTGATGTTGGAAGGGTTTGTGTGCTCTGTGTGCCCAAAGCACTCCACTGTCACTGGTCTAACTTCTCCAGAGGGTTACAAGTCAGCTCTGGGAAGCTATCAAAATGACTCCATGAAAACCAATCCCAAGTTTTTGGGCCTCTTTTCCCCCTCAGGAGAGGAAATGCACAAACTTCCCTCATGTTTCCTCACCTCCACAAGGCCAAACTTCAGACAAATAGAAAAATACAGCCCAGGATAACCAAGAAGTCCAAGAGCTGAGCCTTGCAGCCTCCACACACACACCCCAGCTGTGCTTTGTCCCTGCTTTATTCCTGGAGTGAGCCTTGGTTGGGTCAGCAAGTGACCAAGCCCTGGAGAAGCAGAGCTGTGGAGCTCTGCAGCTGCTGTGAGGTAGCTGAGGCCAGGCCTGAAGCAGATCCAGCTGCAGGAGTCTTGCTCCAAGCACAGTCAGAAGCTTCAACCATCCTCCCCCTCCTGCCCAGCATCCCCAGGGTAGAACAGGAATCACTTACTGAGTGTCCTCTGAAGACTCCTGCTTGATCTTTAGTGTTCTTTTTGGGGTAGGCATCTCATCTGCAAGGGAAAAGAGGCAGCAGAGCATCAGAGGGGAACCAACCTTCCCAGGCCTTCTTTTATGGCAAGGCTGGACTCAGAGAGTACAACAAAACCAGAGCTGCTTCCTAAGCCAGGAGGTCCCAAATCCTCCACCACTGGTGGGATTTCCATGGAAGAAATGTGGAAAGCTAAGATCTGAACCAGCTCAGCAAGGACAAAACCCTGCAGGACATAAGGACAAGAGGGTGATGCTGGCTCTGAAGTCACAAATCAATTTAACTGCAGCCTACACTGTGAGAAACAAGGAGAAAAGGCAATGAAGGGGACATTTGGAGAGCAAGCAGCAGAACAAACCCATCTGTCCTGCACTGAGGTGCTGCATGCAGAGAGCTTCTCCCACCCCCATGAAGGACAGCACCAGGTCAGGGCTGCAAATGCACTGGAGGGAACCACAGCAGGGCTGAGGGTGGAAAGGGCCTCAAAGGTCTCATGTGCAGGGACAGCTCTCAGCTGGACTCAGCTGCTCAAGGCCTTCAGCATCTCCCTGGGCAGCCTGTGCCAGGCTCTCACCACCCTCCTACTGCACAACTTCTGCCTCAGCTCCACTCTAACCCTGCTCTGCCTCAGCTCCAAACCATTGCCCCTTGGCCTGGCTCAGAGCCCCTCAGCAAAAGTCTCTCTGCAGCCTTCCTGCAGGCTCCCTTCAGGCACTGGCAGCAGCTCTGAGGTGCCCCTGGAGCCTTCTCCTCTGCAGGCTGCACCCCCCCAGCCCCCTCAGCCTGTGCTCACAGCAGAGCTGCTCCAGCCCTGGCAGCATCTTTGTGGCCTCCTCTGGGCTCTCTCCAGCAGCTCTGAGTCCTTCTCCTGCTGGGGACAGCAGAGCTGGAGGCAGGACTGGAGGTGAGGTCTGAGCAGAGCCCAGGGGCAGGATGCCCTCTCCTGCCCTGCTGCCCACACTGCTCTGGCTGCAGCCAGCACACAGCTGCCTTAGGGCTGCAGGAGGGCACTGCTGGCTCCTGGGGAGCTGCTCAGCACCCCCAAGGCTCTTTCTGCAGGGCTGCTCTCACCCAGCCTGGATCAGTGCCTGGGCCTGGCCTGTCCCAGCTGCAGGACCTCTCACTGTGACTTGCTGAACCTCTTGCAGCTGGCACTGGGTCACTGCTCCAGCCTGGCAGGACCCTTCTGGATGCCATCCCTGCCCTCCAGTGAGTCCAGCACCACCCAGCCTGGTGTCAGCAGCAGCCTTGCTGAGGGTGCACTCAGTGTCCATGGGCACTCCATGGGCACTGCTCTGCAGCTGGGCATGGAGCTGCTGCCCACAGCTCTTGCAGCTGTGCAGCCACAGGGATAGTGACAGAGCAGAAGAGCAGGGTTTGAATCCAGCAGAAGGAGTCAGGCTGGGCAGACTCAGTCCCATTTAGCTGTTTGCTAACATCAGATCAGCTTCTTCCCACTGACTCTCATCCTCCTGTTCCTGACTGTCAAACCCCCTGGGGAAGAACTGGGATGTGGTTACCAATCAAAGCACCAAGGTTAAATTGGGATCAAAGTTTCTCCCCAAGCACCTTGGCTCACCACAGAGATGTGCACAGGCAGGGATCTGCATCTGCTCTCCCTGCTTCACCTTCCTGCACCAGGAGCCACTGCCCAGTTCACCACTTGGCTCTGAACTGGAGTTTCCAGTGGGAAAACAACTCCCATGGCAGTGAGCAAGGAGCAGCTCTGAGGTTGGTCCTCAAGAGCCAGAAATGTGGTCAGTGGGTGAGGGCCAGGCTGTGGCTGTGTCCAGATGGCATCATGCCCCACAGCACCCTCCTGGAGAAGCTGCTGGCTGGGAGGGGTGGGTGCTGCCCTGGGTAACAACTGGGCCCAAGGGTGCTGGGGAGTGGAGCTGAAGCCAGCTGGGGGCTGCTCACAGGTGGTGTCCCCAGGGCTCAGCTTCAGCAATGATCTGGACAACAGCACTGAGGCTGCCTCAGCCAGCTTGCAGATGGCACCAAGCTGGGCAGCACTGCTGATCTGCTGGGGGGTTGGAGGCTCTGCAGAGGGACCTGGGCAGGCTGCATGGATGGGCCAAGGCCAATGGGATGAGGTTCAACAAGGCCCAGGGCTGGGTCCTGCCCTTGGGGCACAACAGACCCAGCAAGGCTCCAGGCTGGGGCAGAGTGGCTGGAAAGTGCCCAGCAGGAAAGGCCCTGGGGGTGCTGGGGGACAGCAGCTGAAGGGGAGCCAGGGGGGGCCCAGGTGGGCAAGAAGGGCAGCAGCAGCCTGGCCTGGCTCAGCAATGCTGTGGGCAGCAGCAGCAGGGCAGGGATTGTGCCCCTGGGCTGGGCACTGCTGAGGTCAGCCCTTGAGTGCTGGGTTCAGTTGTGGGCCCTGAGTGCCAGAAGGACATTGAGGAGCTGGAGCAGGGCCAGAGAAGAGCCCTAAAGGTGGGGCAGGGTCTGGAGAAGAGGTCTGGGGAGGAGCAGCTGAGGGAGCTGGGGGTGTTGAGCCTGGAGCAGAGGAGGCTGAGAGGAGACCTCATTGCTCTCTGCAGCTCCCTGCAAGCAGCCTGCAGCCAGCTGGGGCTGGGCTCTGCTGCCAGGAACAAACTACAGGACAAGAGGAAATGGCTTCCAGTTGCACCAGGAGAGATTTAGATTGGCCATGAGGAACAATTTCTTCCCCCTGAGGGCTGCCCAGGGCAGTGGAGGAGTCTCCATCCCTGCAGGGGTTTCCTAGCCCTGCAGATGTGGTGCTGAGGGCCATGGCTCAGCCCTGGCACTGCTGGGCAGGGGCTGGACTTGCTGATCTCAAAGCTCTCTTCCAACCAAAACCATTCTATGGTTCTAAGCTTACAGAACCTCTCCTGCTTCAGCAACCTGCTCAGCTCCAGCTGTGCTTTGCTGCATCTCACCAAGCTCCATGAGCCACAGGCAGTGAGCAAGGCCCCAGCTGAGTCCCTTCACTGACTGCTGCAGGCTTCAGGCACTCAGGGCAAGCAGGAGGAGCAACCTTCAGGTCTCAGTCTCCACCCTGAGCCTGCCTGCTCCTGTTTTCACTTGAAGCAGGCCACACATCTGGATCCTGCACATTTGCAGATGTCCAGCAGGGCCTGGGGGGATGCAGGAAGGAGGAGCCACATCCTCAGCAGCTGCTGGGGCTGGCAGCAGCAGTTCTGAAGCTCTGCTCAGAATTTCAGTGGGCAGTGGTGACACAGCTCCAGTTGGTTCCCAAGGACCTCCACAGGAGGAGAAAGGGAAAAGATCAGCCTAGGGCTACAAGCAGGAGCAGGGCACAGGGAATGTGTCACCATCACCTCAGCCACTCCTGGCTCAGTCCTCCAGGCCTCCTGCCAGGCCCTCACAACTCAAATCCTGCTCCTAAAACACTTTGAGAAATACATTTTGCTTTTGCTGATGAAGTGGGGAAATGCTTCCTGCTCTCTCCCAGAACACCAAATGTTTGTGCAGACCTTCAGAGCATGGCACCTGGGACAGGAAAGGTGGCACCCAGCTACAGGGAGTGTGGAGAGGTTAGAAGGGACCCCTGGAGATCCTCTAGTCAGGTCCTCACCCCCAGCAGCTTGCCCAGCAGCACAGTGCCCAGGGGGGTTGGAAGCTCTCCACACAAGCAGACTCCACAACCTCTCTGGGCAGCCTGCTCCAGGCCTCCAGCACCCTCACCCCAACCACCTTTCTCCTCCTCTTCACAGGCAGCCTCCTGCCAACCACTTGCTGCCCCTTGCCCCTTGGCCTGCCCCTGGGCACCACTGCCCAGAGTCTGGCCCCAGGCTCTTGCCCCCCACAGCTCCTTTAGCTCTTGCTCAGCACTCAGCAGATGCCCTCTGGGGCTGCTCTTCTGCAGGCTCTCAGCCCCAGGCCTCTCAGCCTTTGCTCCTCACACAGCTGCTCCAGGCCCCTCAGCAGCTTCCCAGCCCCCACTGCACTCTCTCCAGCCCTTCCCTGCCTCTGCCCCTGGGCAGCACACAGCTGGAGCCAGCACTCCACAGGTGGCCTCAGCAGGGCACAGCAGAGGGGCAGCAGAACCTCCCTTGCCCTGCTGCTGCCCACACTCTGCTTCATGCCCCCCACGACACCTTTGGCCTTCTTGGCCCCCAGCCCACACTGCTGCCTCCTGGCACCTTGTGCCCCCCAGCAGTGCCAGCTCCTTCTCCTTGCAGCTGCTTCCCAGCAGGTCCCCCCTCAGCTGTGCTGCTGCAGGAGGTTGTTGCTGCCCAGGGGCAGGACCTGCACTTGCCCTGCTTGACCTCCATCAGCTTCCCCTGCCCAGCTGTGCAGCCTGGCAGGCTGTGCTGAGCTCAGTGTGGTGCCATCAGTGGTGTCTTACCCAGCTCCTGCTCTCCAGTCTGGTAGCAGTGCAGCTCCTGACTGTGGTTTCCCCAATCCTCCTGGGAATACTCCTCCATGGTGCTGCCATCCGACTCCAGCTCCTGGTAGAGGCCGCTGCTGTTGATGAGGACAGGCTGGCAGGGCTGTGAGTCCCATCCCCCCTGCCCAAACACCTGCTCCAGCTGCTCAAAGGTGTAGCTACTTTTCCTCTTGCCCACGCCGTGCTCCTTCACCCGGCTGTAGCACCTGCGGAGGGTCTGAGAGAGAGCAGCAGCAGGTTACTGCCTGGCAGCAGCTTAGCTGGCAGCAGGGCACAGAGCCACCTGCAGGCAGTTGCTTGGCTGCTGGGCTGACCTTAGGGGCTTGGTTTTACTTCTGCTGAGGGGATTTTGCCCCACACTCATGAGCTAAATCCTGCTGACTGAACCTGTCCCTGCCAGGAAGCACTGCCTGGCCCCTGCCCTCCTGCCTCAAGCAGGCACCACAGCACACAGGAGTGCAGCAGCCTCAGGGCCACCAGACTCAACTTGGGTGGTTTAGTCTCACAAGAAACTCCATCCCCAGATCAATGGAAGGTGGGAGGGCAGGAGTGGGGAGGGAACCAACAAATCCCAAGAGCCCCCCAGTCAGAGCCCCCAGCCAGGCAAGGAAACGCACACCTACAACCAGGGGGAGGAGGGAGCAGAGCTGGTGTGGTGCTCACAGCATGGAGGAGCAGAAACAGGGAGGAGAGAGAAAGGAGAAGAGAGAGAAGAGTCCCCCAAAGCACAGATGGTCCAACCTTGCTCCTCTGCTAAGGAGCCAGGAGGCGCCGTGCGTGTGCCTGCCCGGGAGGTGTTACTTACACAGGCTGCATTCCTAACTCTGCCTCCTGAGAAGCTGCTGAAATTTAAAAGAGGTCAAATCAATAAGGCTGCAAGGGCCCAGGCTGCACAGCACAGCACACAGAACAGCACTGCCAGGGCTCTGCCTGCTCACACCAGCCCTGGGGGGGGCAACCTCCCAGGTGGAGAGCTCCAGCAGCCTGCCCTGCTTCTGGCCCCTTCGCTGAGCGCGGCGGCGAGGCAAAGCCACCAGCCAGGGACCTCCAGACAGGTTGTTATCCCCTCAGCAAACCACCACTCTCTGGGAGCAGAAACCACCTTCAAGGGCATCCCTCAGGCAGGACAGGAAGTGCCCCAGGTTTGCTGGATCTCGATGGGGTTTGGCTTGGCACAGGGCTAGAAACCATCTCTCACCCTCCCCCCATTCTCCACCGATTGCATTGCTCAGGTTGTGGCTTGAATGGGGAAGCTCAAAAGAGGCCTGGAGCTGGGAAGAGCCCAATCATGGAATTGTTGGGGGTGGAAGAGACCTTTAAGATCATCCAACCATTAACCCAGCACTGCCAGGGCACCACCAAACCACACCTGCAGGTCTGTTAAATACCTCCAGGGATGGGGGCTCCAGCCCTGCTCTCATCAGCCAGTTCCAAAGCTTCACAACCCTCTCAGTGAAGACATTTTTCCTAATTCCAATCCCATCACTTGGCCTTCTGCAGGAGGTTTCTCAGAAGCAAACAATGCCAAAGCTGCTTGGTTTGGGGCTTTGTTTTTCTTCCCCCAAAAGAAGAACCTTGAGACCTCCAGATGGCTCAGACCTACCTAATGCTCCTCACCCCCTGGTTTAACAGCGGCGGCAGCAGAGGAGTTACCTCCTCACCAGTCTCCTCGGGGTACTCAGAGCCCTGGTGGGGGGCAAGAAGCAAAACTGCCAAGCAGCAGCAGCAGCAGCTCAGATTTTACCCTGCTGTGTCAAGAAAACACACACAAAGAGAACAGAAAAATGAGAAAACCCAGAAGAGCCCCAGGCAGCACCCAGCAGCGGAGTGATTCTGTGGGTTACGGTGAAGCCCTTCCTGGGTTTGCTTCTCAGGCTAAAGGGGAGATCCTCTTTGGGTGGGTACCAACTAGATGAGCTTTGGAGGTCCCTTCCAACCCAGGCCATCCTCTGATTCTATGAAATCTTAAAGGTGGTAGAAAGCAACCATCTGCCTCAAGCTGGAGCCAAAGACCTGGCCAAGAATCCTCCCAGCACTCACTGGATGCAAACTGGGGGCACAGAGAGATCTGGGGGCTTGGATCCAGCCTCTCCCTCCCATTCCTCTCCTTTCAGCTCACTCCAGTGTTAAGCTCCAGGTCCCAAATCCCAGCTGTGATGCCTGCCCTGCTTGATTCACAGCCTCTAGCTCCACTTCTCAGCAGCTCTGCAGCTGGACAAACCAAACCCACAAATCCTCTTGGCCAAGCCCTCTTGGAGATGCTCAACACCCACAGCCATTGGCTCTGTGCCTCACTTCTCTCCCTGCTCATGGAGCACTGAGTACTTCCCACCAGGCTGCAGCCTGGGAGTGACAAATTACTCCACTCAGGCTGCAAATCTTCTCCTTCTGCCATGCCAGCAGCTCAGCATCCAGTCAGAGTGGGACAGGAGAAGGATTAGAGGGGGTAAAAATCACTGAGCTCGTTGCTTGTTGCTCTGCCTAGATGGAGCTGCTGGCAGGAGTCCTTTCCCCTCTGCTTCTGGTGGTGGATAACCTCCTATCAGGGAGAGCACCTCAAATTCGGGGGGAGCAGCTCAAACTCCAGCAGGAGAACATCACATTTGGGTGAGAGCTCCTCAAAGTTCAACAGAGAACATCAAATTTGGGTGAGAGCTCCTCAGACTCCAGCAGGAGAACATCAGATTAGGGTTTTGCTCCTCAAAGGTCAGCAGGAGAACATCAAATTTGGTTGAGAGCTCCTCAGACTCCATCAGGAGAACATCAAATTTGGGTTGAGCTCCTCCAAGCTCAGCAGGAGAACATCAAATTTGGGTGGAGCTCCTCAAAACTCAGCAGGAGAACATCAAATTTGGGTGGAGCTCATCAAAGCTGAGCAGGAGAACATCAAATTTGGGTGAGAGCTTCTCAGATTCCAGCAGGAGAACACTAAATTTGGGTGAGACCTCATAATCCAGCAGGAGAACATCAGATTAGGGTTTTGCTCCTCAAAGGTCAGCAGGAGAACATCAAATTTGGGTGAGAGCTCCTCAGACTCCAGCAGGAGAACATCAAATTTGGGTTGAGCTCCTCAAAGCTCAGCAGGAGAACATCAAATCTGGGTTGAGCTCCTCAGACTCCAGCAGGAGAACATCAAATTTGGGTGAGAGCTTCTCAGACTCCATCAGGAGAACATCAAATTTGGGTGAGAGCTCCTCAAAGCTCAACAGAGAACATCAAATTTGGGTGGAGCTCCGCAGACTCCATCAGGAGAACATCAAATTTGGGTGAGAGCTTCTCAGACTCCATCAGGAGAACATCCAATTTGGGTGGAGCTCCTCCAAGTTCAGCAGGAGCATCTGGAATCTGGGCAAGAGCACCTTAAACTTTCTCAGGAGCACCACACCCTTGGGTGAGAGCAGCTCAAAGCTGAGCAGAGCCTGGACCGTGGGTGAGAGCAGCTCAGACTTGGTGCTTCCAGAAGCAGCAGCAGGCCTGTGGCCAAGCAGCTGCTGGCTCCTTGGTCTTACCTCCTGGAGATTCCTGCCAGCTCCTGCTTCTTGGAGGCACTGCCAGAGACCTGGGCAAGCCCTAACCAACTGGACTTGGACTCTGAGACTTGACAGAAGCTCCCCTGGACATTTTGTAGCACTCAAAGGCTTCAGATACCTTTCTCCCACAGGTTACTCTGATGGCCAAGCTCCAAATCTACTTTCATCTTCTGCACCTCCTCTACTCCTGCCGGGGTCCAGCTCAAGTCCTGCTCCGAGGTTCCTGAGGTGCACAGGTTGGTAGACAAGAAACCATCAATTTAGGACAAGGACCTGAAAAGAGACCTGAGAATGGCCTAGGCTGGGAGAGACTGAGGCCTTCTGCTCACTGCTCTGCCTGCAAGCCCAAGGCAGATCTCCCATCCCCACCTCACTCAGAGGGGGCTGAAATCCAGAGGGGACAACTCAGAAAGCTCAGCGTGGACCTCCTCAGCCTTGCTACCTCACAAGTCCTCCTCCTCCTCCTCCTCTCTGTGAGTTCCCACAGGACAACTGCAGCAGGATGGTCACAGCAGCCTCAGGAGGTGACTGTGCTGCAGGCACAGCCAAAACTAAGATGAGAACTACCCCAAGGCCATGGTGCCCCACCACAGGCACCTCCTGGCCTGGTCTCACTCAGGGGCTCCAGAGAGCAGTTAGGTGGCTACAGACCTGTCCACACCAATCTATTGCAGCTGATTAAATGAGAGCTGCTGGCCTAGGAGAGGTCTCCACAGCCCAGAGCACCACTTGGCAAAACCTTCAGCTCTGAGGATGTTCCTGAACTGCTCAGGAGAGAGCAGCTCTTGGCTTCCCCTCCTGCAGCAGCAAGCAGGTGCCAAGATGCTGCCAAGATGCTCACAGCCAATATGAGATGAAAACTACACCAGGAGAAGAGAAAATGCTGCTGGAGCCTAGAGTGGGTGTAGGGCAGGCAGGGATGAGCTGTGGACTGAAAGGTCCTGAGATCTTCACTGCTAGGAAATAGAGGGAGGGGATTGTGCCCCTCTGCTGTGCCTGCTGAGACCCCCCCTGCAGTGCTGGGGCAGCTCTGGAGCCCTCAGCACAGACAGGGACCTGCTGCAGCAGGGCCAGAGGAGGCCACAGCAGTGCTGGCAGTGCTGGCAGGGCTCTGCTGGGAGGCCAGGCTGGCAGAGTTGGGCTTGGGCAGCCTGCAGCAGAGAAGGCTCCAGGGAGCCCTTCTGGTGGCCTTGCAGGGCTTGAAGGGAGCTGGGCACAGAGTTTTGAGCAGGGCCTGTTGGGCCAGGCCAAGGGGGGAGGGTTTGGAACTGCAAGAGGGAGCTTGAGAGTGGAGAGAAGGGAGAAATGTTTGGCCCTGAGGGTGGGGAGAGCCTGTGCCAGGCTGCCCAGAGAGCTGGGAGCTGCCCCATGGCTGGCAGCAGTGCAGGGCAGGGTGTGTGGGGCTGTGAGCAGCCTGCTCTGGCTGNTCTCCTGGAAGCCTTCTCCTCTCCAGGCTGCAGAGCCCCAACTCTCTCAGCCTGTCCTCACAGCAGAGCTGCTGCAGCCCTCTCAGCATCTTGGTGGCCTCCTCTGCACTGGCTCCAACACTTCCATGTCCTTCCTGTGCTGGGGGCTCCAGAACTGCACACAGGACTGCAGCTGGGGTCTGAGGAGAGCAGAGCCAAGGGGTAGAATCCCCTCCCTTGCCCTGCTGCCCACACTGCTCTTGCTGCAGCCCAGCACATTGCTGTCTCAAGGTCTCACCTCCCTGGTGCTCAGGGGTGGCACCAAGCACCCTGGTGCTTGCCAGGAAGGCCACAGAGTGAGGCACACATGGTCCAGAAGGTTCCTTGCAGAACTCTGATGAGAACTTTCTGGTGCAGTGGTTCAGGAGCTACCAGCAGAGCTGAGCTGCTGAGCCTTGGATCAGTGACCAAGGAGGGGGCTGGGCAGGGAGGGAAAGGTTGGGGACAGCCTTGGCTGTGGTGCCCATGAGATGGTAAAGTCCAGGAGCTCCTGAGGAAGAAGCTGGGCAGGGAGTGGGATTGCAGCCCTGGGCTGCAGGAGGCCTAACTCTGTCCTCTCTAAGGAGCTCCTTGGAGGGAATGCCCTGGGCTGGGACTCCAGAAGGTTGGGGAGCCCAAGAGAGCTGCTGGGCACTGTTCAAGCAGCACTTCCTCCATGCTGGGGCAGTCCTTCAAGCCAGACATCAAGGAGAGTTCTTTACAGTGAGGGTGGGGAGAGACTGGCACAGGTTGAGGGTGGTGAGACACTGGCACAGGTTGCCCAGGGAGGTTGTGGAGCACAGAATCACCCAACCTGATCTTTGATCTTTGATCACGTTGGGTGATTCTGTGCTCCACAACCTCCCTGCAGGTCTTCTGTGCTCCACAACCTCCCTGGAGGTGTTCAGGACCAGGCTGGATGAGTCCTTGAGTGACCTGAGCTTTGAGGTCCCTTCCAACCCAAACCATTCTGTGATTCTATATAAAGAAATACCCAGAAAGGCTTCTCCAAGAACATCAGCAGGAAATGGAGGAGCAGGCAAAGTGTGGGCCTGGTGCTGCAAGAGGTTAGGAGCCTGAGGACAGAGGATGCCAAGAAGGTGGAACTCCTGAGGGGTTTCTTTGCTTCAGTCTTTACTGCTAAGGCTGGAGCTCATTCCATGGAGGCCAGAGAGGAAGTCTGGAGGAAGGGAGACTCTGCCTGAGGCAGGCAGGACTGGGGTAGAGGTCAGCCACAGATCCATGGGCCCTGGGGGATGCACCCACAGTGCTGAAGGAGCTGCCTGAGGGTGCTGCTGTGCCACCCTCCAGCAATTCAGAAAGGTCCTGGAGCACAGGGGAGGTGCCCAAGGACTGGAGGATACTCAATGGCACTGCAGGCTTCCACAAGGGCAGGGAGGAGGACAGGGGTGACTACAGCCTGTCAGCCTCATCTCCACCCTTGGGGGCCATGGAACAGCTCTGAGCACATGGAGGGACAGGAGGCTGGCAGGAAGAGTCAGCATGGATGCACCAAGGGGAAAGCACATCTGGCCAGTGTGGTACCCTCCCTGGGGTGAGCAGCTGAGCAGAGCAGGGCATGAAGTCTGCCTCCAGCCTGGCAAGGCTTTGGGCACTGCCTCCCAGAACAGCCTCAGATCAGTGTGCAGTGAGGTCTGTGAGAACTGACTGAAGGACACAGCTCAGAGGGTCAGTGGGGCAGGGTCTGGGTGGAGGTCTGGAGCTTGGTGGTGTTCCCCTGGGGTCAGGGCTGGGTCTAATCTTGTTCAGCATCTTCATCACTGACCTGGATGAAGGCACAGAGAGGACCCTCAGGCAGTTTGCTGAGGGCACAACTGGCAGCAGTGGCTGAGAGCCCTCAGGCTGTGCTGGCACCCAGGGAGCCCTGGGCAGGCTGCAGAGCTGGGGCAGAGGAAGCTGATGCAGGTCAAGCAGGGCAAGTGCAGGTCCTGCCCCTGGGCAGCAACAACCTCCTGCAGCAGCACAGCTGAGGGGGGACCTGCTGGGAAGCAGCTGCAAGGAGAAGGAGCTGGCACTGCTGGGGGGCACAAGGTGCCAGGAGGCAGCAGTGTGGGCTGGGGGCCAAGAAGGCCAAAGGTGTCGTGGGGGGCATGAAGCAGAGTGTGGGCAGCAGCAGGGCAAGGGAGGTTCTGCTGCCCCTCTGCTGTGCCCTGCTGAGGCCACCTGTGGAGTGCTGGCTCCAGCTGTGTGCTGCCCAGGGGCAGAGGCAGGGAAGGGCTGGAGAGAGTGCAGTGGGGGCTGGGAAGCTGCTGAGGGGCCTGGAGCAGCTGTGTGAGGAGCAAAGGCTGAGAGGCCTGGGGCTGAGAGCCTGCAGAAGAGCAGCCCCAGAGGGCATCTGCTGAGTGCTGAGCAAGAGCTAAAGGAGCTGTGGGGGGCAAGAGCCTGGGGCCAGACTCTGGGCAGTGGTGCCCAGGGGCAGGCCAAGGGGCAAGGGGCAGCAAGTGGTTGGCAGGAGGCTGCCTGTGAAGAGGAGGAGAAAGTTGTTTGGGGTGAGGGTGCTGGAGGCCTGGAGCAGGCTGCCCAGAGAGGTTGTGGAGTCTGCTTGTGTGGAGAGCTTCCAACCCCCCTGGGCACTGTGCTGCTGGGCAAGCTGCTGGGGGTGCCCTGCTGGAGCAGGGCTTGGGCTGGATGCTCCCAGAGGTCCCTTCCCACCCAGCCATGCTATGACTCTGTGCAGTGCCTACAGCAGTGCTACAGCTCTCAGCTCATGAGCTCTGAGGTGTGCAGGCTCAGAAGGTCAATCAGCACCAGCAGCTCTGTTCCTGTGGTCAGCCCAGAACAAAAGGAAGAGAAATGAAGCTCCCTGGGGGCGTTGGGTTGGTGGCTGTGACTCGATGATCCCAGAGAGCTATTCCAACTAAAACAGGTCTGAAAGAGCTCCTCAAACCCTCGAGACGGCTACAAACCACCCCAGACAGGTCCTTGCTGACTCCATGCATCTCCAACACCAGACACCAAGCCCTAACCCTCCTCTGCAAAGCACCAACAGCCCCACAGGAACCCACCCCAGGACGCTGCAGGTTGCGAGCGCAGGAGCTGCTGTGGACCTGTCTGCAGCTTCCTTCGGCTCCAGCCCCACAGGGCTTGGGTATGGGACAAGGGAAGGGATGGGAATGTCCCAAGGACAGAGGGTGGTGAGGAAGAACAAAGCCTCAGTGATGAGTGTGGTGGTGAGGAATGCAGCACCAGACTGGGGAGAGCTGGAGAATGGTTGCACTCCATGACCTTAAAGGTCTTTCCCAAGCAAAACGATGCCAGGAGTGCAACAGGCACCAGAGGTTCAGACAAGCACTGCAAGAGCCAAAGTCACCCCAGAAGGGATCTCAGGCAAGGCCAACCACAGGTCCCCAGGCTGGGGTCAGTGCCAGAACCCAAGGCAGAACAGTGATGGATGCTGCAGCACTGCCACTGCTGCAGCACAGCCACAGCCAGGGGAGGAGCAAGGTCTGGCTTGGACAGGGTCCAGCTGCAGACCTCAGCCTGGGTCAGGCAGGACTTTAGTGACCAAGTGAGAACCAAGATGGAACCAAGGTGTGGCCTGAGGGGCAGAGCAGCCCCAGTGGAGCTCCCTGCAGCAGGAGGGCTGCAGCTCAGCTCTCTGAACAGCCACCTGTGAAGATGCTCCAGCAGCTGCTGCTGTTTGACAGGTGAGGCTAAAGCTGCTCAAGCCCTTCTCAGGGATTTGATGCTTCTGAGACTGGACACCAAGAGAGGAGAACCTCTCCAGTGCTGCCTGCAGAAAGAAGTTGGACACCTCCACCTCCTGGCACATGGAGCTCCTGGTGTGGAGGAGCAGTAAAAGGAGCAGAGCCTGAGAAGGCTGAGCAGAAGAGCTCTGCTGTGCCTGTCCCCACCACAGCAGAGGCCTCTGGGCTCTGTGAAGAGCTCAGATGGGATGGATGTGTCCTACAAACACACATGAGGAAGGTTCAGGCTGCTCCTCACACAACCTGCTCGAGCCCATCATGATGAGATTTTGCCTTGCATGTCAGAGCAAACCTCAGGCTTCATCCACCCACTGTGATCAGGACCAACATCTTCATGTCAGCCCCAAACTGCAGCAGTCAGGGCCAAAGAGGTCCAAGGCACAGTCAGAAGGTCAGGTTTGTGCCATCAGCAAGCCAAGAGACACCACAAAGACTCACATCCCTGCTGGGCCTTGCTCTCAGAGGGACAAGAGCAATGCCAAAGGTGGCTTCAACCCCAGTTCCCATCAGGGCCAGTGCTCAAGTTTGGTGAGACCTCTGCAGAGGTCTCCAGGTTCATACACTCAGGAGGATGAAGAGCAACTGGCAAGAGTGGGGAGAGCAAACCCAGCCCCACACCACCCAACACCTCCTGCTGGCAACTCCTTCCTGACCTCAGAGCTGCCTCACTGCTGCTGGGATGCCCAAAAGTCCACCTGGCCACGGGTGCTGGCTGAGGGCAAGCAAGAAAACGCAGGAGGAGGAGTTTCAGCACCTGCCCATGGTCAGGGAGCAGGACAGGGAGAGCCTCTCTGCTCCCAGGCTGAGCTGTGCTGTGTGAGGAGTTTGTCCTTCTGCAGTGTGCTCCTGGCTCTCCACTGGGGCTAACCCCACATGAGAACCTCCCAGCTCCCTCCAGCTCCCTCTGGGAATCGTTTTGCACCCATGGATGACCCAGAGATGCCCAAATGGCCAGAGCAGAGTCTCCTGGAGACAGGAGGTGGCTGCAGAAGCCACTGGGCAGGGCAGGCTGTGGGCAAAAGGAGTCAGACTCCTGCTGGCACCACACCTGCAGCAGCTGCAAGGTTTGCTCCACAGGATGCTTCTCTGCCAGAGATGTTCCTCTGCTGCAGCCCCACAGCACACACAAGGAGGGAAGCAAACAAAGCTGCTCTGGCACTGGGCACTTTGCTCTTCCTGTCCTTCAAATGCCAACAGAAAGCTGCTGGCATCTACAGGAGCTCCTGAGATCCTCCAGCTATGGAGGGGGTTCAAATAAAAAAGCAATGATCCAGCCAGGAAAATCCAAACCCCCAAACACAGGGAGGGTGGGAAGGGACCCTTGGAGAGCANGCTGCCTCCTGGCACCTTGTGCCCCCCAGCAGTGCCAGCTCCTCCTCCTTGGAGCTGCTTCCCAGCAGGTCCCCCCTCAGCTGTGCTGCTGCAGGAGGTTGTTGCTGCCCAGGGGCAGGACCTGTACTTGCCCTGCTTGACCTCCATCAGCTTCCTCTCCATATCTGAAGCTGTAACAGCCAAAGGAGGATCAGGAGGTAAGTTGAGCACTGCCTGGACACACCACAGCTGGAGAAGCTGCTGGGATGAGCTGGGTCTGAGATGACAAAGAAAAGATCACAGGCAGGAGGAGAGGGAAGGCAGAGCTGTCTGGAAGGTGGGCAGTGGGTGGCTGCTCCAAGATGTGCCACAAGACTCCCTGAGCTCTTCAAATGAAATGCCAACTGCTCTGCAGCCAGCAAGGACACCCCAGGTGCAATCCAACCTCCAGGCTCCCACAGGAGGTCCACGCAGACTGCAGCCAGTGTGGCTGCCAAGTGAGTGCCCAGCACAGCTCCTGCAGCCCTGCAACTCCCTTGTAAGCACAGCCCAGCCCCTGGGGCCACCACACTGCCTGCAGCAAGGGCACAGCAGCAGCTGAGGGCTTGCTGCCATTTCTCACTCCTTCCCTCTCTGGGTTTGCTTCTTCCCTTTGTGGCCACTCTCTCCAGCAGTGTTTCACAGGTGGCTTCGAGCTCAGGCTCCCTCTGAAGCCTCAGGCAGGTGCCCAAGCACAGCCTGCAGGCTGTGGGCACCAAACCCAACACAGCTTTGGCTCTGGGGATTCCTGCAGCCCAGAGCTGGGTG
>WBNM01032491.1:0-22392 GCA_013399055.1 Ramphastos sulfuratus | reverse complement strand
CTAACCACTACACCTGGGATCAGATTCAGACCACCACCCCACCCCCTATAGGAGGGTTAACCCTTTATGCTCTTGTTTTATTAAGATCTTTTTTTAATCCATTCCATCTCAGCTTAGCTTTTGTATGAACTTTGCACTGCTTAAAGCAAATTCTTCATGAAAATACTATTTTTTTGAAACTGAAGTAAAAAAGGATTGTACAGTTAAATTAATTTGACATCTATTTGGCAATAATTTACTTTTACTGTCCTTCATTTTGTACCTTTGCTATATGAACTCCAAAGGCATGTGTCTTATATTTGACATCGGAAAGGTGTTCTCATAACTAATTCTATCAAAATTCAATTTGAAAGTGAAAAAGTGAAAGGACATAGTGGAGTCCAGGTAACAGATGACTGAAGAATGATTCTAAACTCCAACAAGAGTGTCTCACAGTTGGGAAGGGGAAATGCTGAAGTCAAGAACTAAGCAATTACTGATAAATCATAAAAGAGTAGAAATATGATCATGAAAAAAATCATAAGCAGATATTTTAATTAGAAGTGATGATTAATGTCTTGTAAAATCCATTATGTACTCTTTGCATTAAAGCATTTAGCATTTCTGCGAAGAAAAAGAACAGTAATTGGTTTATACTGCTGAAATCCTTTATCAACAGGCATATGGCAGAAACAGAGTGGAAAATCATGTTACTCTAAAGGCTGCTGATGAAATCAACTGATCTGCTATCATTTATGACAATAAAAAGGTTTTAATTTTGAATAAAAACTGCTGTTTTCTGCTGTGCAAATGTCACTGCATCTTCTCTGAGCAAAGAAATAGAACTAACAATTAATTCTGTGTAATTATTAAGCCTTACTTCAGAGGGAAAAATAATGAAAAAAGGGAAAAGGGTGGGGGAAAGATAAATCAAACCAAATTGTGACACTTGATGTCTGAGGTCAACAATCGCAGGGTTTTTTTATTACTGTGTTATATAGGGTTTGACCAGCTTAACGTTTTGTTAACATATATCAGAATACAAGAACTTTATCAAGGAATTTGTCACACTCGTTGTCACATCTTTCCATTAATCAGATCCCTGGGGTTAAATTCTGTGTTTGTCCACATGGCCTAATAAGCAGCAGAATGGTTGTTCTTTATTCAAACACAGAGCACCACAAAGATGGCAACTGCTATATAGTAGTGCTCAGTTAAGTATCCTGCTCCTGAAGGCACTGGTTGGGACTGCCACACACTGAAGATACTTTCTCTCGTCTTCATTGGAGCAAAGGACTTAACTCACAGGGTTGGGCCTACAGCACCCTTTAGGTGTTAAAGAAACTAAGTGGATTGTAAGAAAACATAACTGATTCTGCCCAGAATACATGCAGATCATCAGAAAGAGTGAGTGACTTGTAAGTCACTTATGAAAAAAGCTATAGCAACACATTTATCACAGTCCTACTAGCTAATATCTTGCAGACCTGCCACAGCAGGGTTTCTCTTGCATGACTCCGCTGCATAGGCATTAGGACTTAAAGAATTCTTGTATCTGTGGTGCAAATTAAAGTATGTGATAGTCAAGCAATCAAAACTAATAAAGTGTATTATAAATATCGATTAATAATTGAAAAGCTTATGTGAGAAATCAAAGAATATTCAAATGAGTTTAAGATTTACCTGCAAACTTATGCTTCCCTGTGCATTGTAGATTAAGAAGTATAGTACATGGCATTTAGTGTAACTGGGCAAAACTGCAAAGGATCTCAATAAATTACCTTATAGTATAAAGCCTGATATGACTGTTTATACTGGTAAGCTAAATACAGAACTCTAAAGCTTTTTTGCAACCAAGTCTCTTTTTATACATATATATCTGTTCTAGATATCTATACATATATATATATATATAGAGTGAGAGAGAGAGAGAGAGAGATATGCATATAGATCATATACATGCATGTATATCATACACATATATACATATATACATATATACATATATACATATATGACCTGCACTTGATTATATGGTCCTTCTCTGGTGGGGGGGGGAGTGGACCCAAAGACCTCCAGAAGTGCCTTCCAACCCCTAACAGCCTGTGATCCTGTGATCTGGAAGAAAGTGTATTTTGTCATAAAACCTCGAAAGGTTATAATCATGGTTTTAAATGAGTAACTCTCAGTTTTTCCTTCGTGGTCATCAATTCCACTTCTCCAAAAAATCTCATAAACACAATGGGCCCAATGCCAAAACAAAAATTAAATGCTTCTGTGATCCTCAAGGGAAGACATACTTTAACTATGAAGTATTCTCACAAGAAACCTTGTAAACCTTACATGAAAGTGAATGACCTAGAGTTTGTGGCATTCACTTTTGTTGGTTTGACAGCACTGTTTATCAAAATAACTACAAGTTTCAAAGGAAGACTACTTAATTTTGACTGTACTGCTTTTATGTTGGAAAAGACCTATAAATAGCAAATTCACTAGGTTTTGGGGTTAGTTTGCAATTGATCTAGTTTGTTCCACAGCAGTCAGTTAATCCCTTCAAAGTATCACTGAATTGTCAGTTCACTATTTTCTCTAAGCATGGATGGAACATATTCAAGCTATTTGGAAACATTTAAAAAGAAAAAAGATTGAAAAAGAACAGAACCACGTATGTCAGCTCTTTAGAGAACTGAAAAAAACCCCAGATGCTTTGTTGTATTGTTTTCCCAAGATATTTCTACTGTCCTTTCACCTTTTTCTCATCTACTGTATTTATCTGGTTTTCTTATTCTTACTTGAGCAACTGAACTTAGAAAGCATATCGGGTTACATCTGACAGCTATAGTAGCACTTATATTACCCTGATATTCTCTAGCTTCCCTTTGCTTTTGTTACTGATTTGTAAGGACTGGCTTCGTTTTGGTAGCATGCATTTTAAGAGTGGCATTTTAAGCTCAAAAGATACAGAAGCAGTAAAGTTCTCAGACTCGCACAAAGATTCCACATACACAGTATACCATTGTTTGTACTGCATATGCATGACAATTGTTTGAAAGAATTCAGCCTTCTTTGCCAGTAATTTCTCAGTCGTGTGCATGGGCTTAGACCTCTTACAGTTGAGAGTTTTTATTTGGTCTGCTTAGAAAGATCGAAGCAAAATTCCTCCCAGACTTCAGTGAGATCTGGATTTCACTCACAGTGAGTAAGTAACCTGACAGCACCAAGGAGAATATCTGCAATATGCAACTCAGTGATGTTAAATGTCAGAGCACTGTGCCAGATCTCCTAACATAATTGTGTTTTATGTGCAGCTAACAAAGAAAAAAAAGAAAAAAAAGTTGTGTGTTTTAGTGGATTTCAGAAGCCTTTATATTTCATTCTAAAGTATAAAAGGACATTATTTGATTTGTTGCATTCTGCAGGTATGAAGATAGATCTTACTTAGTCAAGGGCTGTGCAGGAGAATATAAGGAAAATATAGTTGGTTGTAAACAAGGGAAAATATATGAGGTTGAATGTGAGTTGGAATGAAATAACGCATTGCGTTCAGTCTTATATTAGCATTTTTACATGACATTATGTACAAACAGGAGATGATTCAAGCAGGCATAGAAGTCATAACAATCTAGCAGTGATAAACTAGCCCATATTTATTCAAGCACTAATGTGAAGCAAGTTTGCCCACTGTAGGAAGACCTCATTTCTAGTAGACCCTTTGTGATACTCTTAAGTTCCTAAGAATCACCACAGGACACTGACAGTTCATCCTGGAACACGAGTGGTCAATAGGAACAAAAATTATAAAGTGTCATGTTTAGATTCTCAACAATTTAAATATATTTTACAAAGGAAGGTAGAGAAGAGTTTTATCCTCTCTTTTTTTTTTACTAAGAGGTCCCAGACATTTGAAGCACCTACTTCAGGTCTGTAGCTCTGACTTTTCTGTAGGTCCCTGAAGTTAAGAATGGTTGTGGATTACAGGTCACTGCTAGCTCAGTAGGTTGTTCCCCACAAATACAACTTTACGATACCATAATTCTGAAACTTATAATTCTGTTTGTGTGCTTTCCTCAACTGTTCTTGACTAGTCAACAGGAATTCTTGTCTAATGGTGTCATGATTTCTCTAGGAGCCGCCCCATTAAGAAACCAAAACTGTGGAGTATTTCTGTACTGGATTAATTCTCCAGCGGTACCTAAAATACTCTTCTGCGCTGCACCAGGACCAAGGAAATAAGCTGCAGAGAAAACATTATGAAAGGCATATCTTCGAGTTTTCATTCCATTTCCACGGGTTCTCCATGGGCCAGTTTAATAGCATGCTGCAAGCTGGAGGGAGAAATTACTCTCCAGGCAAGCATAAGGGGAGAAATAAAATGTGATAGCAGTGAAAACTCTAATTTGAATGGAGAGTTTGGAATGACAGAGATTTAAAGGCTGGGGTCTGGAATAGTTTTAGTGCCTACTTTGGTGAAATCATAATTTTGCCCAGTTTGATGTAACATAATCCAGGCCAGAGTTTCCAAACACCCTGAATACTTAGACCAGGCAGCACCAAGCTGTATTTAATCAGATAGGGAGTGGAAAGTCAGAGCATGCTGTCTGTGGTGAGTGGCTTCAATAAATAATGCCTTTTAAAGTCTTTACAAATGTGTTCCACCATCTTTTTCAGACAAAGAAAAAGCACTGCAATCCAAACTGTATTAATATAATCAGCTGGTTTGGGATTTGTTAAATAAACTGTTCTCTAGTTGATATATTTTCACTAACCTTTCAGCTTCATAGATCATTGCTCCAGACTCTCCCTCTGTTCAGATTTCTTTCTTTACCATCTCAAATACTTAGTTAACACCAGTTGACTGTTAAGAAATTAATAGATCAGCATTATTGTATCCAGAATATAACATAGTTATCATAGTGAAGGCTGAGGGCAGCATTGGATGTAGAGATTGTGAGATGGTGGAGTTCAGGATCTTGTGTGGTAGGAATAAAATATCAAGCAGGATCACAACCTTGGACTTCAGCAGGGCAAACTTTGGCCTTTTCAGGCAATTGCTAGGGAAATCTCATGGGACAGGGTAGTAGAAGGCAAAGGGGTGCATGATAGTTGGTTAATGTTCAAGGTCAACTTCTTCCAAGCTCAGGATCAGAGTATTCCAACAAGTAGGAAATCAAGAAAGGGAGCCAGGAGACCCACATGGTTAAGTAGGGAACTGCTGAGTAAGCTCAAGTGGAAGAGGGAGAGTCTACAGATCATGGAAGATGGGGCTGGCCACTTGGGAGGAGTATAAGACTGTTGTCAGAGGATGCAGGAAGGCAACTAGGACAGCTAAGGCCTCCTCAGAATTCAACCTTGCAAGGGATGTCAAGGGCAACAGAAAGGGCTTCTGCAAATACATTGCAGGACTTACTAAATGCCTTCTTTGCCACCATCTATATTGCCGGAGACTGTCCTCAGGAGCCCCAGTCCCCTGAGGCCCCAAAGGAAGACATGGCAAAGAAGGAGTTTTCCTTGGTTCATGAGGACTGGCTTGATGAGGCTTGTTAGGGAACAGTTCAGTAATCTGGACCTCCATAAATCCATGCATCCTGATGGGATGCACCTGCAGGTGCTGAGTGAGCTGGTGGAGGTCATTGCTAGATCACTCTTCACCATCTTTGGTAAGTCATGTCAGACAGGAGAGGTTCCTGGAGACTGGAGGAAGGCAAATGTCACTCTAGTCTTCAAAACAGGTAAGGAGGACCCTAATTACAGACCAGTCAGCCTCATCTCCATCCCTGGAAAGGTAATGGAGCAACTTATCCTTGGTGCTGTCCTTAGGCATATCAAGGACAAGAGGGTCATTTGGAGCAGTCAACATGAGGACTAGATGATCTCTTGAGGTCCCTTCCACCATTCTTTGATTCTGTGATTCTGTGAATAGTTATGAGTACTCACAACCAAGGGAAGTCATGTTTGACCAAACCAATAGCCTTTCATGAAAACATAACCAGGTGCATAGAGCTGTGGATGTGGATTTATCTTTGTTTCAGTAAAGCATTTGACACCATCTCCCACAGCATCCTTGCAGCTAACCTGAGGCATTGTGGTTTGGATAATCAGGTAGTGAGGTGGATTTGGAACTGGTTGAAGGAATGAATTCAGAGAGTTATGGACAGTGAGACAGAGTCTAGTTGGAGGCCTGTATGTAGTGGAGTCCCTCAGGGGTCAGTACTGGGAACAGTACTATTCAATACATTCATCAACAATCTGGATGAAAGAACAGAGAGCACTGTCAGTAAGTTTGCTGATGACACCAAACTGGGTGCGGTGGCTGACACATCAGAAGGTTGTGCTGCCATTCAGTGAGACTTAGGCAGACTGGAGAGTTGGGCAGGAGAAATTTAATGAAATTCCACAAGGACAAGTGTAGAGTCTTGCACCTGGGAAAGAACAGCCCCAGGTATCAGTATAGGTTGGGGACTGATGCGCTGGACAGCAGTGAAGGGCAAAAAGACCTGGGGGTCATAGTCAATGGACCACATTGACCATGAGCCAGCAGTGTGCTCTTGTGGCCAGAAGGGCCAATGCCATTCTGGGGTGTATTAGAAGGGCTGTGGTTAGTAGGTCAAGGGAGGTTCTCTTCCCCCTCTACTTTGCCCTGGTGAGGCCGTGTCCGGAGTGTTGTGTCCAGTTCTGGGCCTCTCAGTTCAAGAAGGACAGGGAACTGCTTGAGAGAGTCCAATGCAGAGCCACAAGGATGATTAAGGGATGTAAGGAACATCTTCCTTACAAGGGGAGATTGAGGGAGCTGGGGCTCTTTAGTTTGGAGAAGAGGAGACTGAGAGGTGACCTCATTAATGTTTATAAATATGTAAGGGTGAGTGCCAAGAGGAGTGAGTCAGGCTCTTGGTGATGCCAAGTGACAGGACAAGGGGCAATGGGTAGAAGCTGAGGCATAGGAAGTTCCGTGTAAACGTGAGCAAATTTTTTTTTTTCCCTGTGAGGGTGACAGAACACTGGAGCAGGCTGCCCAGGGGGGACTGTGGAGTCTCCCTTCCTGGAGATATTCAAGACCTGTCTGGATGCGTTCCTGTGTGATCTGGTATAGGTGATCCTGCTCTGGCAGAGGGGTTGGACTAGATGGTCTTTTGAGGTCCCTTCCAACATTCTGTGATTCTGTGAATAGTTATGAGTACTCACAACCTAGATTTAAAAAAAATTCAGATACAATATTTGCTTGTTGCACAACCTTTAACAAATCATTTACCTTCTCTGATCCACAGCTTACATATCTGCAAAGCAGATTTAATAATAATTACTAATATTTCACAAGAGTTGAGTGGATTAATTAATGTTTGTTAAACACTTAAAGTCTCTTGGATGAAATGCACTAAAGTTAAAAGAAAAAAAAAAATTAGGCTCAGAATTTTAGATGCCAGAAAGGGTCCTGTGTTGCAGGGAGGTTGGACTTGGTGATCTCTGGAGGTTCCAAGTCCTAACATTCTATGATTCTATGACTATTGTAATAATTAATCTTATCTTAAATATTGTAAACTCACTGCATTTGACTATGTGATTGCTGAAGTCTCTTTCCTCATATCAGGTCTAGTTTTGATTTGTAAATTTCAAGGGATGATAAATCTGATACCACTGGGCAGCTGTAACCTGTTGATAGTATAAAACTAGCTATTACCCAACTGGATCAAATTCATGGAGCTTTTATCCCTTTTGATTTCATCTAGCCTTTGCCTGCTATGCATAAGTGCACTGTTATCTGTATCTTCCTTTCTAGTTGGTGCTTGTTGCCCTCTGAAAAATCATTGATAAACTAGACCAAGTGAGTGACCCTGGGAGCTCAATGTTAACCACTTCTCAGTTTTCCATTAATTTCTGTTTGTTCTTCATGAAACATTATTTTTAATTTTCAGCATTTTTTGGTGTAAATACTAGAACTGGGTGTAAATACTAGAACTGGATGAAAATACACTCAGCAAGCCATACAAAGGTAACTTCGCCTTTCTTCTCACAGGTGTTTCTCCACCTGCACCTCTGACTACTGTATTATCTGTATAAGTGGAATCAAATAAATAAAGAGGATCAAAAGCACTGATTATTCACCCTGAAGAGAAGCATAGTGACTTTTAAAGAAATCTTTTAGCTTACTGATCTGCCAAAATTACTGAATGTTCTCTATTCCATTGATTGTACATTAAATAAAAGTAGCATAAATGAACACTGCTACATTTTTATCTACTTAAGCATTGTATGTAAGAATATCAGACCATTCAAAGAGGTAACGTGTGAAAATATATGTATCCCAGTATCCTGGAGATACAACTTTTAGGAGACCTAAGGTATGAATCAGTAGCCTTAGAGTCATAGAATCATAGAATGGTTTAGGTTGGAAAGGACCTGAAAGATCATGTAGTTCCAACCCCCTGCCATGGTCAGGGACACCTCCCACTAGCCTTCCTATACACTGTATTTTTGTAGTTACATATACTTTGGCACTTCTGCGATCCCCAGGCAAAAAGTGCATCTCACAAGAATTTATTTCACTGAAGCTTGTCCCCACATTTCTTTCCTCTGCTCCATTCTCACGTTTTTCTTTCAAATTGACTGGAACACTCCTAAAGAATGCTGTCTCCTCGCTCTGTTACTCTGCAATCTCTGTATTTGTCTGAATAATGAGCAAACTGCATTAAAAAAAAAAACTACATTAAAAAAAAAAAAATCTGCATTCGTGATCACTGTAGCCTAATTTTTCAACCTGAAAATATGTATATTTCCTGTTTGATGACTTAAATTACATTCTTGACTTTCTATACCCTGTTTTTAAGGTAATGGTAAAGATGTCAGTAACAAGAAAGCCAAAGACTCTTCTTAGAGTTAGAAAGAAGCAGTACTGTAATATACAGTAGATTTAAAATAAATTTCATGCAATAGAAAACAGAGATTAACAAATTTCCTTCGATGCAGTCCCCAGTAATTTTGCTAGTTTCAAGTGCCAAGTGTTGAATCTTCACCTTCTCTTCAGAAACTGTTGCATAATGTTGCAGGTGTAACCCTTAAGATTTTTATTCTGACATTCAAACTACATTCCCTTGTACCTTAATCTTATGCTGTCCTCAATAGCTGTATCCTGAAACAACATGGTATTTGCCACCTTGCAATTCGTGTGCCTGAATTTAATTAGCAGATATTTCAATCAAAATTATCAAAACAGGTTTTGGCTCTGTTTCATTGGATTAGGTTGATGTTGGTAGCCCAGTACGATGACCATATTCTTTTAGATATTCCTCAGGAGGACAGTTTTCATATTTTATTACCAAATTTAGTTATTTTAAGATATTTGTTGTTCCTTGGGATTTTCATGCAGTTGAGTGATAAAGCAATATACTGAAATCACAACACAAGGATAACAAAGCAATTTCAATATACAGTTGAATAACAATAAAAACGTGATTTCTATTACTAGTCTCTGTATCCTTACCATCACGGTGCTGGACATCCCCGGTCACTGCAAAGGAATACACAGGCTGAAGGCAGCTCAAGCCTGCTGCCCACTTCAAAGTTAATGTTGTTGGTTGCTAAGTTTTCATATTATTTGTTGAACCAAGCCACTTATATGCTTTCTCTTTACTGATCTGGCTGTTTTAGGAAGACATACACGCCTTTTTGGTTAATTCAAGGACAGCCATTTGTGTGACTGCTTGATCCACTCACCTGCTAGAGGCACTGATCTAAACCAAGGGCTAACCCTATGTCCCCTTTGTGTTGGGATAGGTTCAACTTTACAACAGCATGGTCATTTCCTGTGTTCTTCCCTGAGATTCATGAGCACATGTCTTTTCTCTTCTCCTCTGAGCCTCTTCCACTGTGGGGGCTTGTTGATCAGTTACAGTTGACATGACCAAACTATTAGTGATTTTGTAGTTATTTCCACTGAGAGATGAAAACAATTATGTTAGGGTACATGCCCTTTAGCTAATGCACTAGTGGGGTGATCAGGAGTGAAAACAGCAGAAATGGCACAACCTATTATAAATGTATGTACTGGTTTGAGGCTAATTGGAATATTTTAATGGAGAAAATTTTATTATAGGCTGAGAAAGGAAAACAATGGTGATGTCTACTTCACTCATAGGTTTGCTGAGATGTATAAAAATAAGAACTCAAAGCATAGATAACACAGTCTCTCGGGCACAGCATCTCAAGCCATCTAGCAGCTTCTTGCTTTCTCCTCTCTGCCGAGTAATCTTACTAACCACTTTCCTTCTAACTCCCCCGGCCGATCCTCCAAACTCACTTTGTGTGTAAGGCAAACCTTGGGGTAAGGTATAGGGGTGAGGAGAAGCTGGAAGAGTGGTTGGAAGCCCCTCCTGGGGTCTCTAATTTCTGGGAGGGGTGTTGTGTTTCTGTATTACCTTTAACTTGTGTATTTGTGTAAATATTCCTATATATTGTGTATATATCTGATTGTATATTGTGCTAAGCTGTAAACAGAGCTTCAGTCCTTAACTTCCAACTGGCTGAGTTCTAGTCTACGTGATTTTACAAAGTGTGGGGGGGGCGGGAAACTCCCAAACCATCACAACATACCACACCATCCAGAAGAAGGATGCAGTATGATAAAAATACGGTTGATATCTATATATCTACGGTTGATATCTATATATTAGACTAATTACTACCAGCAGTGAAGTTGGAATGCATTCGTCATCCAAGATTTGTTTACATTTTTCCTCTCCTGACACTTTGTGGTTTCTTTTTTTTTTTTTTTTTTTTTTCCTCAAGTGTGCTTGATGACACTCTCATAACAGGACACTGAACATGATAAACTTTTTGTCTCACTTGGTGCAGCTGTTCTTACATTCTTAATGTGATAGAAGCATCACCAGGGCCATTGACTTAAATGGATGATGGCCCTTTTTCTTAAATTACATTAAAGAGCAGAGATGAACAAACCAAGACTGATATGCTTAAAAAACAGCTAAGTTTTATTTTAGCTTCTTTCAGGCAAAGATCTTAAAGTAACCAGTGTAAACCCACACTATTCCTATGGGAAGTGTGCTTGAATCTGAGTTATTCTAATACCATTGCAAATGCATTAATAGCTTAAATGAATTATTCCACCAAACTTTGATGCAGTACAGCTATTACATTTGACTTTAAGAACTACACAGACCACATGCATGTAATGTCTGAGTGAATTAGTGATACACAGACACAGGAACAGTTGCTATCACAGTAAGGTTATAACCTTATTATAAAGTTATTAATGTGAATATTTATATTTACATGTCTACATTTAAGTGAATGTATGTTAAAAAGCTGTATTCATGAATAAATCACAGATGAGCAGAAAAAGGTAAGAATCCTCACGAAGAACCGTACTGTTTCATTGCTGCTTACTGTCTTTCTCCAGCACACAGTGTGTAGGTTCTCTCCTGTTTATAGCTGTACACATCAGGCATGACAGTCAGGTGGTATTTGATGAGTAGAATATGTAGCCACTCTTCATGATTTAAACCATATTACAGATCTTTCCTTCTTTCCTCCATCACTCATATGTAGTATAGTTTTGGAGAAGGGTGTCCTATTGCTTCTGCTCCCTTTCATGCTTATGGCTACAGAGTGCCTATTTCTGAGGTTTCATTCCAACATGAAACTTCCATTCTGAAATGTCCTACTAGTTTCTTAAGAGATAAAGTACTCACTGTAAAATCATGATATCAATAAAGCCTGAAATGGAATGAAAAATAGTTTATCTGAAATGATAGAGCCAGGAGAATAATTTCAAGTTTCTCCCAAATTAATGAGCTATCCATGAAAGGTAATTGTACAGCACATTGTATTTCACTATCTGAAAGAAGATGAGTAAATGTTTAGTCTGCATAATAAATAGCATTTCATATACAATGACATTTTATTTGTGAAGTAAACAAACATAAATGTAAGATCTGTAACCACAGTTAGCAAATAGGAATTCAAGTGGGCAGAATTCCAGTACAAGTAGACATTGGTGGTACTGCCCTGAAATTATTTCCTGCTGACTGCAGTTGCCTGTAAATCTTCTCACAACTTTATGGAAACAGAATTCTCCAGTCAACAATTCAAATTGTGAAATACAGCATGATCATTTTGATCTATCTTCTAGTTATGCAAAATACTTTCCCTAAAGAAGACCTGCAATGTAGGCACCACTAGCTTTTTGGGCATGGGGGGAAAAAAATAGAGCAATTAATAAACACCATAATTCATTTTTATAAAAATTATAAGACACTATTATTTATAATGGTCACCTAAAATTTATGTATGTATTTTGATAATTCTAGCAATTTTTATCATACTATGTGCTCTTGAGGAATCTTCTGCCAAAAATACCATGAGTGCAGCCTTACTGACAGCTGCAGATTAACAAGTCATCAATGTTGTAAAAAGGTCGTTGGCAACTCCTCTGACAGATTGCTTTGAGTTTCAAGAGCTTCTGTGTATCTGGCAGAAGTAGGGAGTGCTACATAAGATAAAACTTTCTAATAAATCTTAAGGAGACTGAAGAATTAAGTAGAACGGTTCAGTAAGTGGAATGAAGTGGAGTAAGGCCAGCCTTCATGGCATGTTGCCACTGTGCTCCCAAACGGCTGCAAAATAAAACAGGGAGAGATCATCATGGAGCAATATGAGCAACCAGAGAAAAAGAATTAAAGGCAGAAATTCTTGAGGCTGTAAGGGAAATCAGATCAAAAGGGCCAAATTCATATCACATCGCCACTGGCTGCTATGGCTTTAGAAGATTATTATGTGTGACAAATAGCTTTGAGAACAGGCAAATCACTTCTTTTTTTATGTAGATCTGTTGCTTCGTTGCTTGCTGTGGCAGCTAGGTAGTGGAGATTACTTTCTGCCCAAAATGGAATGAATAGGCTACTGTACACAAATCTGTTGGGAAGAAGGATATTTTGGTTATATCCAGCTCAAAGCAGGATATTTTTTCAGACAGTTCAAAGCGGAGTTACTAGGTTGCAGTGAACAGGGCGATAAAGAAAATAATAGACAGTTTGGGTAACCTTAAAAATAATACCAGTTTGAATTAATTTGTTAGTCTCTTCTACAAGTAATTTTTAAAATGTAATTTTACATTTGACTGTTTCTATTCTACCTGTGGCTGACCCATGGCAATCTCTGCTGCCCCGAGGTTAACAAAAACCAACAAAACGTTACCTTTCTTGGGGGCGCTGAGACCAAGATCATTTACTTTCTTCATATAGCATCTTGCTTTGTGAAGCTCACACTTCACAAATGTCATGACAACCTTCTGCCACAGAGCAGTGCAAAACCAGTTTCTACACTTCTGTTTCAGAACATGTTAGACAGATGTGACACTGTTAAGAGTAAAGTACTACTATCTTACTTTACTTACTACTTACTTTTTACTATCTTACTTACTTTTGCTCTTACAGCAAGTAAGACATGCTGCTGTGTCATGCTAGGTCAGGGACTGGCCCTGGGCACTGAAAAATTGGAGAGCTTGAGAACTGAGGGTTGGCTAAAAGTGTGATGAAAACCAATTTAGCTGTAATGTGGCAGCTGGAAATTTAACTGTGATGGCAGAGTATCTATAATTAGGAACTGAACAGACAGGCAGATGGTATAGTAATAGAAAAAGAGCTAGCAACTTTTTGGTGAAGTTTTCTGACTATGATGGATGATTCTGAAATGGAAAGAAGAATTTTATCAATGAAAATGGCCCAATTATTTTTATAATGTGTTTTATAATGTGTATCAGGCAGCAAAATTAGGGCAGTAAGGCAAAAATCCCTCAGATACAATAGTTTCATCAAATTAAAAAAAAAAAAAAAAAAAAAAAAAGTCGACTAGTGAGGCTAGCAAAGGTACTTTCCAAACAAGAAGGTGTTAACTTTAAGTCAATATGGTGGGTTTTTTTTGCTTTCAGATGAAACTGCTTGAGGATCAGTAAGTGCACTTGTTGTGTGTGTGAAAGGAAAGAACTGTCATGAACGTTGCAAAAATGCTCAGCAACAGGTCATTAACAAGTCTAAGAGGTATATAAAGTAAACCATAACAAAAGAAAGAAGCCTGGGGATTTATCTGAGATTTCCACCATTAAGAAGTGTGGCAGTATACACTTTACTTATGTTGCCTGCACAACTGAGAAACTCAGTAGAGTGCTCCAGGCACTGCTATATTAAATATTGATAGGAATTCACTATATAGTAGATTTTTCCTTCCAAGGAACTGATAAATAGTTAATGAGGAGTTAGGCAGCTGAGTCCATCCTGAATGGGTAATTCCTTCAGTAACAACAGTTTGTTTGCCCCGCGAGGGTTCAGGTTTTTTTCTCTCTCATACCACGAAATATAATTTAACTTAGGTTTATTGTTTTTTAACATAAAAAAATATACATATTGATTGTGGAGTTCTAAATTGTCTGAATACCTTTGGAAATCTTTCCCTGCTCATAAATAAACAATGAACAAGTAGCTAGTGAGCATCTGTCTGACGAATTACGGTGTTTCAAGCATCACAGTCAATGGAGCCTAGTCAATAATAGCGGCAAAAGCCATACCATCCTAACAGGCACAAAATGAGTGTCTCTTGCTTTGACTAATTTCTTCCTAGCAAATTCTCAACTTATGGTGCTGCTGTGGCAAGAGTCTTGATACACTAAGCCAGATGTTTGCCCAGGTGTGTTTATCAGCTAGCAGCAGACTGCTAGTTTGGTCATTTTTGTGGTTGGTTTGTTGGTTTGGGGTTTGTTTGTTTGTTTGTTTTTTTATTTTCTTGGTGGTTTTTTTGTTGTTGTTGTTGTTGTGTAGGGTTATTTTTGTTTTGTTTTGTTCTGTTTCAAAGTACTTTCTTTTCTGAGGATTCTATGCTTAAAGAAGGTGCCAGTTGGAGCTAAGACCCCTTTATGCATCTAGAGAGGAATGCAGAGCTAAGAAATATTTCTTGCCCAGCACACTACTAACATCCTTCAATCAAACAGTAAAAGAAGAAAGAAGTAAATCCTCAGGAATATCCAAGTCTCTGGCAGTGTATGTTTTTTTTTTCCTGAAACTGACCTCAGATTAGTTTGGAATTGTAGCCTACATTAGAATAGAGAAGGTGAATGACAACAGACAGTAGTCACTGGCTCTAATCAAATCCAAGCAAGCCTTCAGCTGCACCAGCTGCTAAGTGGTATACGCAGAGGTCTTGCTCCAGGTAAACAGGACGAAAGTCTGTAGAGAGTGTTGGAAACTTGTGCAGGCTTTCCACATCACGTGCTAGGGTTATGTCCGAATTTTCGTAGTGCCTGTGTCCATTCCACAGCTCTTTCTGTTCGTTTGACAAGCACAGGTCACGAGATTGTTAATGTAATGTTTCTAAAATCCAGTAAGCATTCCACAGGTGTTTTAAGAGAAAACATAGGAAAGAATATTAAAGTTTTGCAGTTGAAGAGTGGGTGTTAAGACACAAAAACATACCAGGTTTTGTATATCTATTTAAACATTTTGCTAGAATGGATAGGCATAGTCAGGTCAGTGCGTGAAACAATAATAATGCTAACAATGCAACATATGGTATGACAGACTACCTCTAGTGGATAAACTAAATGTTGTTATAGTTAGGCCACCTTCACTCCACATTACCTTAAACCATAATAAGCATGAGATACTCAGTTGCACAAATAATGCATGCTGTTTCTTCTGTGAAATGACAGTCCTGAACAAAGTGCAAAAATAAAGCAGAATTTGTGATATGCATTAGAGAAATCTATAGAGGAGGACTGTCAGAACATAAACATTTCATGAAGTAGTATGTCAGCATTGTATTAATTAAGAAAACCTGAGGATCCACAACCACCTCTCAGATTAGCAAGGAAAGAATTTTCTTTTTCCTTTGCATTGTTATGTTTTACAAGTAGTCCTGTTTCCCCAAGACAATATATCTGAATATTAAGAAAAATAATTTGTCTGAATACAGTAGAATACTATACCCGAAGAATGATCTTCTGACCAATCTTAAATCTTAGCATCACAGATTAAAAAGGGATATCGACTTTTGCAACACAAAAGGTGCAGAGAAATATAAAGAATGCATATATTAAGCTGGTCAGGCTCTCTGTCCCCAAGGGAATTAATATGAATAGAGAAACTTTCTGTTTGTTGCCATCAGTCCACAGCTGTTCATGCTGACAGCATCCTTTTGCCAAACGGCACTACTTTTCAGCCGCTTCCCTAGTTCTGTGCAACAATGTATGCCATTTTCTGTCACTGTATCCACTCTCCCTTATTCTACAGTTTTTCTCCTACTGTGTCCTTAGTGACCTTTAACACAGAGTAAATTCGGCTTCCCATTCACAGTTAAACTTTTTTCCTTCATAAAATTGTAGTTCTACAGAAAGAAATATGATTACATAGGAAGTAGAACACAACCCTGTAGGTTGCAAGCAGCTGCCTGCAGTAAGATAAAATGTGTGCAGCAGACAGGACCCTTGCATTATCCTTTTAGACTCTTCTTTGAGTCATGAAAGCAAGAACATAAGAAGATTAAATTAGTCCTGCTAGATCAGAGCAACCCACCTAGCACAGTGTCTTGTCTCTGTCAATGACCAAGAGCAGATGGTAAGGGAAGTTACATAGAGTGTAAGCTTGTGAGGCACTTCTTCATGTTGATGCATTGTCACGGACCATGGAATGTGACAGAAGCTGAAGCTTTCTTCTCAGCCTAAGGTAAAGGAGGAAGATGAGATTTGTTTACTTTTATCAGAGTTAACCATTAAAAAGAAGTAATTTATGTGAGTACTGCTGAGAATTGCTTCATGAAAATAAGGTGATAATGCTCCTGTGTTGAAAGCTTCATGCAATTTAGAAAGGAATATCAACAGTCCATGAATGTTGACTAAATCAGTCTACAAGCCACAGCACTGGTGACAACAGTTCTTTAGGAAACTACTTCAAATATTTGTTTGCTTGTGTAAATGGACATGTTTCTAGTAAGACTTCGCCAGCCTTGGGCTAGGTGATCACCTTTGAATAGCTGCCAACAATAGTTTAGATTTCATTTATTTCCATGTGAATGTAGTCATATTCACAGACTATGTGGCTAAAATGCAGATATTCTGAACAGTTTGTCTTAGAAGGAAAAATGCTTGTAGGGGTTGTTTGTTTATGATGTGCTTGGCAGATAGGGCTGAATTGAATAGCTTAATAATCATGAAACAATTATTAGAGAGCCTGCCTGGACAATGTAGACTGGAGCAAATCTCACCTATCCTGACAGATTTTGTGTTAAACAGAAGCTACCAATATAGTTAGGAACCTAGAACACACAACCTTCAAGAATTTGAGAGAGATAGGCTTGCTCAGTGTGGCACAGAGGTTATCTGATGGCAGTTTACAACTGCTGGAAAGGATTTAATGGAATCAAACTCTATCCATTAGAAGAAAATAATGTCAAAAGGAACAATGAGCATCTGTAAGAATCAGATTAAATGCTGGGGGGGTGGGGGTGGGTGGGAATTTCTTGAAAAAAAGTGTAGCACTGAAATCGTGAGAGGTTGCAAGATCTCTGTTCTTGAAGATTTTAATGAATTGGCTATGCCAAATCATGCCTTACCTGCTCTACACCCAGTGATAATTTTTCTTCAAGGGAGAGGCTGAACTAAATGACTTCACACGGAACCTTGCAACAAACATTCTCTGAATCAGTGACTACCTTATGGTTATCATTTTCTTCACACACTCTATGTTGCTTGATTTCCACTACATGAAAATGGACTAAATGGTTTAGATGAAGCTCAGAAGTTACTCTGAGATTGTTCTTTTACATCTCCTTTGCTTTAAAGGCAAGACTAGCAAAAGAAAACCTATAGTACAGGATAAAACCCTAACGTTTTACTGTTGGTTTGTCCTGGATCACCCTTGCCAGGAGAAACTGCTTATTTTGCTTTGCAGTCAGTGGTAGTTTAAGGTTTATTGGAATATTCTAATAGTAGAAATCAGGATGAAAGTTCAGTGTTGAATCTGATTGAGCAGGGCATTGGATGTGAAGGAAAAATAATGATAAAGTCTACATCATTCGTTGGTTTGCCAACTGGTATAAAAAGCCAATGTATAAATAATTCTTTCCTCTTGGCTCTTGGGCACTGGATCTGTTCGCTGTTCTTTGGTTCTTACTCTTCCACTAACATTTTCCAGATAACATGTTATTTTCTTGTTTGTTATTTTCTATCTGGGGAGAGAGAGGGTGGCATTGGCCCCTTCTGGGTTTTTCTTTGTCTGGTGGGGAAGATTGGATTTCTATATTATTTCTAAATTGTATATAATTGTAAATACATGTGAAAAAAAAAAAGTATATATATATGCTTGTAAATTTAGCTTTGCTATAAAATATAGCTTTATCTTACTTCCAAGCTGTCTGAGCTGGTCTGGTAAATTTATTCTGGGAGTGGGAAGCTCCCGATCCACCACATTTTATTTTGGTGCCCAATGTGGGGCTGACTCAACTATTTTCTGGCTCAATTAATTTATTTATAATCAATTCTGATAATTACTGTTTTGGTTTTATGGGCTATAATACATATAAAAATGCCACCATTAGTGTCCCATGTGACTTAATTGAGTTACTTCTCCCTGTGACTGAAGATTTTGTGGAACAACTGGAAAATCTGACTCTTAAAGGTAATAACAATATGTGACTTCTATGTTTATCTGGTCTTTGCAATTGCAATAATAGGGTTGGCTGTAGCTTTCCAGATGAAGAAATCATGTACTGTTGCTTCAAGAATGCATTTCTCTTCTCACAGAAGGCAGAGTATGTCTAATTCTGAGTTGAGTGAGATAATGGCAGCAGGCAATGCAGCTCAGAGGTGGGGGGCAGGTGGGGGAGGGAGCAGCAGGCTGTTTCATCTGGTAACTGTATAACCCCTGTTGTGGGTGAGTCACAGGCTGAAATGGCAATGATGAACCCAATGGAACTGATGAACCCTTATTACGAGGTGAGCAGATGGGGAAGGCAGCCTAGAGTGATGGCATGGGACCACTTACACATGTGAATTGCCCTGGGTTTGGTGCTGTGCTGTTCCTAATGCATGCAGGTGCCATTAAGCCACATCTGGCTGCAGTGGCCATCACAAGTGAGGCAAAGGCATTTCCACAAGCGGCAACTGGAACGAGAACGAATCCAGCAACTGTGGCAGGGTCTGCTTAGGGCTCGCCCACTTCCACTAAGGCTGCAGACTGCCAAACATCATCTGCTTCTGCCAGTCCAGCAATGGCTGTGCCTAAGGTTGATGATACCCTAGCCTCTGCTGCTGCTAAAACTGCTCCTGTTCCTCCACTGAGGAAGGCAAAGCAGAAAACAGACAAACTCATGTTAGATGACAGCAATCCCCTAGAGGGTAGTTCTAAAACTAGAGTTTTCGTAGCTCCAGCAAAGGGAAAGACAAAAGATAGAACTCCAAGAATTGGTGATTCTAAGGAGGAAGAGTATGTAGAAGAAGGTATATCTGGTCTACATCTGGCAAACCAGATGAGACAGACAAGGAGGATGAGAAAGTCAGCCTTAGGGACATTGCTAAGGTATTGAAGCCACAATATAGTGATGAGGACAAGGGGAAAGGCTATTTGAAGTCATATATATTAAAAAAGATGAAGGTTCTGAGGAGTTTAAGAATGTCCTTAGGAAACTTTTAGTTCCAAACCCTGGGGAAGAGGACAAGGATGATGAGGATGGTATCCAGCATTCTAAAGAGCCTAGGAAGGAGATAAGGCAGGTGAGTAAAGGAAACCAAAGAGCATTGGGAGAGCAGATTTTGAGGTGATTAGGGAGATGCCATGATACAGGTGCCAGTGTTCTAGAGATAGGCAACAAATCAGCAAAACAAATAGGGCCACTTAGAAAAGAAAGTGGAATTGACTAACATATAGCAAGCCCTCTGGGTAAGGTTACCCTGTGGACATGCCTCTTGTTGGCTGTGCTGCTGAGGTAGCACAGAGATGATTTACTGTGGACCCCTAAGTGATGGGCCACAATTGAGCAGGAAATCAAGCTTTTGAGGTAATTTTCTGTGAAAGAAGTACTTTATTAAGATCATGTGACACAGAACCCTGAGGAAATTCCTTTGGAACAGATCTTTCAAAGAACCGTATTAAGCTTGCTTCAAGGTATGTGACTATCTTGGGAAGCAGATTTATGTGGTGAAAAAATGAGGGAAGGTTTCTTGCTGTTGGTGAGTTTACTGACCAAATGAGACAGCTGGAAGACTTTCTATACCATACTTCAGTAATTTCAGCCATAAAAACTCTGGGTACAGAGATAAAAGGTGGCATGAAACAGTTGAAGGAGGAACTTAAAACCCTCCCTATCCAAGTTGGTGAAGGAGAAGGACACCACTCCTTCACCTTATGAATGGATACATGTCTTAGCTACCAGAAACAGACATTGACCTCCTAGAAGGCCATTTCAGCCTAGGAGGCAAATTCCATCTAGACATCGGCAATCATGTGGGTCTATTTGGATAATTCTGCATGACCAATTTGGTGAGAACATGAGTAAGTGGGATGGTCAATCCACTTCAGTTCTTTTGAAAAGAGAGCAGGAACTGCAGAGTGGCAGAGCAATGCCAGAAAGGTAGCTGTCACTACCTCAGTTTTCCAGAACAACTGCAATTATTCTAACAACTGCAATTATTCCCACCATAACACTAATCACTGTGCGCACCCTACATGCTGTGCTCAGCATTAGGGGGGGGGCTCAGCCTCTTGCTAGGAGGAGGAGAGGGATGATGGAGATAACAGAATCTATTGGAATGTATTCCTTAGGTGGCCTGCNATGATGGTAAATTGAAGTTGTCTATTAGACCTGAACTCTCAGATGACTCTGCAGTTGTGGGACATCATGACATAAAGGATCTGAAACTGCCAACTGCTTCTCAAACTATGCATCACAGACAGTACAGAACTAACCGTGACTCTTTGTTGCCCATTCATAAGATGATTCGTCAACTGAAAAGTCAGGCTGTCATCAGCAAAGCTCATTCACCTTTCGACAGTCCAATTTGGCCTGTGTGAAAGCTAAATGGAGACTGGCATTTGACAGTTGACTTCTGTGCCCTGAATGAGGTGACACCACCCATGAGTGCCACTGTACTGGATATTCTGGAACTTCAGTACGAGCTGGAATTAAAAGAGGCTAAATGGTATGCCACCACAGACATTGTTAATGATTTCTTCTCTATTCCTATAGCAGAGGAATGCAGGCCTCAGTTTACTTTCCCCTGGAGAGGACCCCGGTACACATTTAATCGATTACCTCAGGGGTGGAAACACAGTGCAACAATTTGTCATTCAGTGACCCATAATGCATTGGAGAAAGGTAAAGCTCCACAACATTTGCAACTCATTGAGGACATCATTGTGTGGGGTAAAACTGATGAAGAAGTGTTCAAGAAAGGTAACAAAAAATTGACATCCTGGTGAAGGCAGGTTTTGCCATAGAGACAAAGTAAAAGGATCTGCCAGAGAAATCCAGTTTCTGAGAGTGCAGTGGCACGATGGCTGCTGTCACATTCCACATTCTGATGTCTCTGCTATGGCAATTCCCATGAATAAGAAGGGCACTCTACCTTTCTGGGATGCAGTGGAATTTTGGAAACTGATACATATTCCTGAATTCAGTCAGATCGTTAAACCTTTGTATGATGTGGCTTGCAAGAGAAATAACTTTGAATGGGGTCCTGAGCATCAAGCAGCCTTTATCAGATCTTGCAAGAAGGAGTCTTTGCTGAGGGGTTTAGGACCTGTCTGAACTGGTCCAGACATTAAACACATTCTGTATAAGGCTGCAAGTGAAAATGGTCCAACTTGGAGCCTGTGGCAGAGAGGTCCAAATGAAACACATGGATGACCACTTGGTTTCTGGAGTTGTGGCTACAGAGGTTCAGAGCCAAATTGCACTCCAACAGAGAAAGGAATATATAAGCAGCTTATGAAGGAGTAAAAGCAGCTTCTGAAGTGACTGGAAGTGAGTTGCAACTGCTTTTAGCTCCTAAATTACCAGGTCTGGATTGAATGTTTAACGGTAAAGGTTCATCATCTCATCATGCTACAGATGTAACCTGGTTTAAGGGGATGGCTTTGATAACCCACCAAGCATGAATGGGTAATCTTGATCGACCTGGTCTAGTAGAAGTGATCATCAATTGTCCAGAAGGCAAACTATACAAAACATCCAGAGGAAAGAGTAACTCATGCTGAGGAAGCTACTCCTTATGGTGATCTTTCTGAAGAGAAAAAGAATTATGCTTTGGTTCTTGTTGTTGGAAATAAGTGAAGATGGAAGTCTGCAGTCTGAATTTCTACAAGAAGAGTTACAGAAGGAAGAGATGGAGGTGAATCCAGCTTATTTGCTGAGGTAAAAGCTGTC
>WBNM01032488.1:0-17682 GCA_013399055.1 Ramphastos sulfuratus | reverse complement strand
CTCTGATCATCCTCGTGGCCCTATCTCTGAACAACACAAATTTTCTATGCTCCTCATACAACACTCCTGCTCCAGGTCAAGTTCTTCCTTTTTGCATCATCTTATTTTGCTCACTTTTGTCTCACATGCAATGTATAATCCATTCTAGGTTCAACATCATCTTAATTTCCTCTCTGTTGTCAGATCTACATTTCTATTTGTCATTTTAGCTATAACCTTCTACTACCTATTTCTTTGTGCATTTTCTATTGTTCATTTTTAATATTTTCCCCAGTTAAAGATGATTTTGGATTTCGATGCTACCCTCCAGTATGTTTGGAATTCATTAACAACAGCAGATGCAATATATCTTCAACTTGGTCAGTAACAGAAGTATGCAGAGTTTGACCCTTCACTAAATCCTTCAGAATGGAATTTCTGTAGCTTGACTGCAAACTATATCTAGATAAGCTTTGAGTGTGATTTTTCATCTAATTGCATTCCTATTCCGGTAAATTCAGACACTTTTCCCTCTTTTTATCCAAGACATTACCACATGCTACAATGCCAACAGCCTTTCTGAAGTGCTGATACAACCCCTGTATTGACTATTCTTTATTAAAAATCATAATTATCCAGTCAAAGAGATAAACAACATGGTTTTCTAAGATTTGGTCTAAATACAAAAATTTGAGCTCTTTATCCCACCATCAACAGTCTTTATTCTCTATATGATTATATTTAATTTCACAATTTTTTTTGTTTGTTTGTGGTTTTGTTTGTTTGTTTGGGGGGGTTGTTTGTTTTTGCTTTTGTGTTTGTGTTTGTTTTTGTTTGGTTTTGTTGGTTTTGTTTTTGTTTGTTTGTTTTCCTGGAACTAAACCAGCCTCAGTAATCCTTTTCTGGCCTTTTTAATTGTAGCAGTATAAGAGCTAACACTCCGGTTTTGTCTAAATTATAAACAAGAAAGAGATGAACTTTCTGANTTTTGAATATAGAGTGAATGAGCAGGGCATTGGTTGTAAAAAGAAAACAATGAGAAAGTCTGTATCATTCAATGGTTTGCTAATTGGTATAAAAAGCCAATATAGAAACAGTTTATCACTCCTTGTTTGCCTTCTGCCTTCCACCTCCTCCACTGCTCCCCTGTGCATGGCTAAATACTGACCTTGACTGAACTGATAACACATGAGCCCTGATGGTTTTCTATCTCTGGGAGTGGGGTGGGGGGAGAGAAGAAGGTAGCATTGGCCTTTTCTGGTCTTTCTTTGTCTTGGAGGGGAGGATTGGATTTCTGTATTATTTCTTAATTGTAAATATGTGTAAATATATTTTGTATATATGCCTGTAAATTTAGCTTGCTGCGAAATACAGCTTTATCTTACTTTCAAGCTGCCTGAGCTGGGCTGGTAAATTTAATTTGGGGGGTAATTTTCTCAAACCCACCACATTAATAAAAGTAACATATTTGCCTTTCTCCAGTCCTCTGGGACCTTACTACTATTCCATGAAATCTGAATGCTAATTGCTAACAGTTCAGACACTGCATCAGTTTGCTCCTTCAGTGCTCTAGGGGGAATTCCATCACAATCTGCCAACTTGAGTACTTCTAACTTTCCTCTGATTCCTCACACCTTACTTTATCCTATTCCTCTTTTTTTGATAAAAAATAATTTTGCTAAATTTCCGATTACAGAAAAAACATAAACAAGCCAACCATTTAAATACTAATATTTCTTGTTTTGTCTGTTACTGGTTTGCACTTCACAGAGCCACAGAATTAACCAGGCTGGAAAAAACCTTCAAGATCATAGAGTCCAAGCTATCACCTAACACCTTCTAATTAACTAAACCATGGCACTAAGTGCCACATCCAGTCTCCTTTTATACACCTTCAGGAATGGTGACTCTACCACCTCCTCGGCCAGCCCATTCCAATGCCGATGACTCTTGCTGTGAAGAATTTCTTCCTAACATCCAGCTTAAATCTGCCCTGGTGCAGTTTGAGACTGTGTCCTCTTGTTCTGTCACTGGGTGCCTGGGAGAAGAGACCAACCCCCACCTGGCTACAACCTCCTTTCAGGCAGTTGTAGAGAGCAATAAGATCTCCCCTGAGCCTCCTCTTCTCCAGGACAAGATAGTTGATACATAATAGCTTATTTAGCTGTGAATTATTAGAAAATATTAACATTTCTGAAGTTTACAGGATGCCCTGTTCTAGTATTAACACGGTGGTGATTATGGGTGTTACGCGACCCCACTCTCCCAAAGGATTCCCCAACTAAACTCAGATGGCTGGAACTTAAGGAAGGAAGCTTTACATATTTACAGCTTAGCACAATGTACAAGTATTTATATACATCTATATAATATATTACAGGTATTTACAAGTAATATTTACAGTAATATACAAGTTAAAAGCAATACAGAAAAACTAAACCCTTCCCAGCAGTCAGAGTGTCTAGGAGGGGCTTCCAACCACCTTCCACCTTCTTTCCACCCTCTCCCTTATCTCAGAACCTCTCTTACATGCAAAGTGAGCTGGAAAGGTCAGCAAGGGGTGTTAGAAGCAGAATGATTAGTTTGAGAATGTGTAGGTTCAGGCAGAAGAGTTAATTCAGCAATAGCCAGGCAGAGACTATCTTACCTCTGTGTCCTTGCTTTTACATGTCTAAGCAAAACCTATGAGTGAAATAGACATCATTATTGTTTTCTTTTCACAGCAAATAATCTAATTTCTCTCATTAAAATATTCCAGTTAGCTTCAAACCAGCACAAACACAAATGTGATGACTGAATTAGTTGATGATTTTTAAGAGAACTTAGAAAATTAGCTTAACAGATCTCTTGAAAACCCATGAAGCAGCTTCTGTTTTATCACTTTGGGTTATCTATTAACTGAAAATTTCACCAAACCCATCAGAATACCAAGCAACTGTGCAGCAGGTTACACTTTTTCTCTTTACTCTGAGATAGAATTCATGGTTGTGGATAGTAAATTAGCAATGTGGGGGAAAGGGTTTTGGGACCCTGGAAGAAACATTGATGATGTGCAAAACTAGTATAGAGAGACAAAATAATATAGAATAATAGGAGTTTGAAAGGATCTCTGCAGATTAGCTACTGCAATATGGTTGAAAATAGAAAGTTGTAGTATTTAGGGAACACTGGAGGTACTGAGTACCCAGGAAAGATGAACTTCACTGATACACAAAGTCTTCTGACTACCCTCAGGTGGCATTGCTCAGGTGACTTCAAGGAAAGAAGCTTTCCTCTGGTCGATCCATTTACATACTGAAATCAATGAAGCAATGTCAAGTGAAGTTTTTGGTGTGCTAAAGAGGAAGCCATTCACTGTTCCAGTTACCAGACAGCCTTTTGCAGTTGTTCTCTCCATCCTTAGGATGAAGTCTCAGGAGATGAAAGATCCTTGCCTGTTTCTGACAGAAGTAGTTTCATAAGTGCTGGGCACAGCTGGTGTATAGAGGAGTGTTTTAATCATTCACTTTGAAGTGATAATGAGAGGAGAGCAATGGTACCTGCACTGGCTCACCAGTTGCCTTCATGAATGGCATCTCTGTTCTGTTTTGCAGCCTTAAGAACTTGATGGTTCTTTGACTCCTTTCTGTAAAATTGGCATCCTAGGGAGCCTTTGTCATGAACTGAAGTTTTGAATGCTGTAGCTTTAATTTTTAGACTGTATTCAGTTACTAAGGTTTCCTTAATAACAAGGAGATGATACTGTTTTGAAATTTCACAGAATCACAGAATGTTAGAGGCTGGAGGGGATCTCAAAAGGTCTGAAAAGATCACCTAGTCCAACCCTCTGCTAGAGCAGGATCACCTAGAGGAGATCACACAGGAACACATCCAGGTGGGTTCTGTATGTCTCTAGGGAAGAAGACCTCACAGCTTCTCTGGGTAGTCTGTTCCAGTGTTTTGGCATCCTCACAGTGAAATAGTTTTTCCTTCTCTTCATGTGGAACCTCCTACACTCCAGCTCGCACTCATTACCCCCTGTCCTATTTCTGGACATCACTGGAAAGAGTCTGGCTCCATCCTCCTGACACTCACCCTTCACATCTTTCTTGAACTGAGGGCCCCAGAACTGGACACAATATTCCAGATGGGGCTTCACCAGGGCGGGGTAAAGTGGGAGGAGAACCTCTTTCAACCTTCTAACCACAGCGCTTCTAATACACTCCAGGATACCATTGGCCTTCCTGTCCACAAGGGCACACTGCTGGCTCATGGTCATATTTCTATCCACCAGCACCTCCAGGTCCCTTTCCTCTGTGCTGTATCTTTAATAAAATCCATTAAGCTTTCGAGCCAGTGAGGGGCAGGTTATATGGGTACGTTTGTGCACCTGAAGGAGCCTCAGATTAAGCATGGACCTAATACTACAAATATAACCAGCCTTCTCAGTAGCACATACAGGTGAAAAAGGTCAGAGAACAGGAAGATTTGGCATTCTCTTTGGCATTGTAAGCTGCTATTCCACCTCTTCTCTCTCAGCATCCAGAACTGAGATTTCTAGTCAATCCTTGCACATCTACAAATGCTTCTATGTTTTTATTCAGTTGAGATCATCTCTCTTAGCTGCAGTAGCTAGCACCTTAAATCAAGATGGGAAATATTGAAAGAAAGATTCAGAAAACCATTTTGAACAGCAAAACTTTCTCATATGCTCAGCTTAAAAATGTTAAGGCTGCCAGGGAAACTCAGTCAGAAGTAGTACTTTAAGAAATTTATTTGTCTAGTTTCTTCCTTTTTGTTTATTTGTTTTAAGACTATCTAAAATGGATCAAACATTTATAGCATATTAATAAATGTAGGTTGTGAAGGGCAGATCACTTCAGGGTAAGCATATATTCTAACGATCAGTTTAGGCAAATAATAATATTGTTGTCTTGGTTTTTTTGAGTGTAACCTAGGTTCTACTTAGTGAAAGTCTCCTGGAAATTTATCAGTGTGATTACAGTGAGGGAAAGAAAGAAATTCTGAAGGTGGTGATAATGAGCTATCAGGAACATCTGGCAATTATTCTTAGCATTAAAGACTTTTAGCACTTGGTGAGTATACCCCTTGCTGCTATGAAGCAAAATGAACAAGTAGGCTCTAAAGATATGCTGAAAAAGTGAAACAAAAAAATGAAGATTCTCTTTTCAGCAACTTGCTAAAAACTACTGAAGTTGTTTTAAGAATTTCTCCCTAGATACATATAAGGAAAAAAATAGACCTTGATGTAAATGAGATTCCCTAGAGTCATTACCACTAAGGGAACTAGACAGGCCCAGGTATTCCAGGTTATCAGCATGCAGAGAAACTCTTACATTTATGCACAATCTGATGAATCATGACTTTACACTATGTAGTTTTCAGTTGCAATAGAGCTGGAAAGACTATAGTCAAGAGGAAAGACTGCACTGACCGGTAATAAGTCATGCTGATGACCTCCTCCTTTCTTTTCTTAACTGGTTTGCTCTCCTGATAACCTTTGATAATTTCAGCATAGAGGAAATGTTATGGAAGGATAATTAATTAATCTGAGATGATATTTTTCAAAGATTAGTATTGTTTATTAATATTCAATATTCAGAACTCTCTCCACCCCAACCACTAATTTTAATAATAATTGCTTATTTGCACAGTCAGGGAAACTTTATATAGGTAATAACAGGACCTAGAAATAACTAAAAATACATTATTTAAACTCAATTGAAGTGGAAGAGAAGGTTCCTGTGGTTAGTAATCCTCTTGTGGTCAATACACCACTTGCCCACTAGGTGGCCTCAAGGAGCTCCTTTCTGCTTATGGCAGAAGGCAATAGTGAATTACAAGAGGCTTTAAGTATTTACTCACAAAATTATCTCCCCACTGGCAGGGCTGGCTACAGCTTCAGACAGTACCCAAACACTTCCAGGGAATTCTGTTACAGTCTTGTCAGCCACTGAGACTTCTGATACTTTCCAGGTTTGAGGGTGCTGGGAAAAGGAGGCAGACAATCTCTGACCTGATCCTGATCTCCCTGGATGATCTGTGTATCTCCAGAACTTCCCATCTTAGCAGGAGACTTTCAGGTGTAGGCAGGATGCCTTGCCATGTGCAGTCTCAGCATGATGTCACACTGGCTGTGCAGGCCAATCGTGTGGAAGCATTTAAAGCCTGTTCCTGGTAAACTCAACACAGTGGAGTTTCCAGGCAGTTCAGGATACAATAAGGCAATAGCAGGCAGGCAAGAATACAACGGCAGAGAGCACAGATACAAGGGCAGAGCAGGTTGTGTCACCTGCTCATCTCCTTTTATTAATACAGCCGAGACTAATAAGCCTTTGGACACAGAATAGCCAATCGGAACAGCAGTTAGCCAAGCTTGACCATATTAGGTGAAGCCATAGGCTTGCTTTGCCCTTTTTTAGGGCAGAACACAGGCCTTGCACAAGGCATACACAAGCTGAGCCTGTGTACTTTTACCACAGGATGGAAACGAGTCTCGGCAAGCCAGAGCCCTTAGACTCAGCAGCTCCAGATTCTTTACTCTCTTTCCCGGGGTTGCTTCTCCCCAAAACAGAAGGAAGGAGACCAGAAAAACACGCCTGGGCAAACCAGGACATGTATAAGTCCATTTTGGCCTGCTTAAGCCTACTATGACAGGAAACCACCATTTTTAATATGGATTGTAATTTTTTAGTTCACAATTCTTGTTTTCTCTCAATGATAGATCTCTGCAATATCACTAAATAACTTTTCTTAGTCTGCCTTAGGCCTGAACGTATCAAAGGAAAATAATTCTCAGCTCACATAATTTAAATCAGATTGGGACTGAAAGATTTTCTTGATATATAAACTACAAGCAGTTATCCAGTAATCAGTGAACTATACATAAAGGATCAATACCAATAATAGAGCTGCAATATTAGAGGCAGAATTTTAAAAACATAGCACTTTATAAACATCTTGATCTTATCAGAAGTTTATTCCTTGAAATTCTAATCATACCAAAACACACATGCACATTTATACAGACAGTGAAGCAGAGTTACTAGTTCTTCTGGGTTGAGCCTTATGTATTTAAGGATGGTGGAGTACAGACCTCCAAGAGGTGCAGAGCAGTGGGGAATAGATAGGAAATTGCAGTCCTGAGGTATTTCACTCCCATAATTCCTTTGTTTTACTTTTTTCTAGGCTGGCAGCAAAGTCAGTTCTCTCTCTTCCTTCCCTCTTATCCTGGGGAGATACCTTCTCCTATCTGGTGACAATGCGGGTGTACCACAAGCTTGTTTGGCCTGACTAAAGAGGGGTGCAGTTCATGCCTCCTATGGAAGGGAGGAAGAAAGAGCACTGGGGCTTATGATGAACCACAGGTGGGAGAAGAAAGTGGGCTTTGGTTTTGGTCTGCTTGGAGGGAGGTTTTGGAGAATATTTGGCCTTGAGGGGATTCTGTGTGCATTTCATATGCTTCCGTACTGCTTTACATTATATTTCGCAGTTCTTAGTAGCACCTTTCGTTTAATCTTTGAATATATTCTATATTTCTATCCAATCCTGGGGTTTTTTCCTTTAATTACTTCGAAAGTAATTTTGGAGCTCTGTCTTCCCACCCTGGCCCTTTAAACAAGGCACAAGTGTACCTCCTCTCCAGCAGAACAGCTGGATTGCCAATAAACACTGAGACTCATGGAAGAGGGACTGCCCTCCTTGCACACCTCTCCTGTGGGAGATATGAGCTGCAGCTTCATGTGTCCACTTGCTGCCCCTGCCCCATGAGAAGCAGCCACTTGCTGGGGCAGGACCCTCATGGCATCAGACAGGAAGACTACTGGCTCTTGCTTGGGCAGGGGCTGTGATGCTGCAGGATGACTTCTGGCAATGCTAAATGAGGTTTCATTCCTGTCATGTCCAGTCCAAAGTTTCTTTCTCCTGTTACAAATTGTCATGCTGTTCTTATCAAACTAATTCCTTCTGTGTATCAAGAGCCTCATAATTCTCTGACTGCTTTCTAACGTTGCTGATGGTTGTCATCTTCTTTAAAACTTCAGGCAAATCCATTAAAAAAGTTTTAAGTATTCATACTACCATTCATACTATTTCTACTCAAATTCTCATTTTACCAGGTTACCCAGACCAACTTTTCACCATACAACAAGCACTCTTAGATGTTAACTTCTGAGAACTAGTGAAAGAAAAAAGGATGAAAGGATAAAATAGGATGATTTAGATCTACTGAAAATAAAGATAGGTATATTAAGAAACACTGATCTGCAAACACTCAATGGTAAGCTTTCAGTACTTGGCTACTAAAATGAACGAACCTAGACTTAGCATCTCCTTAATAGAGTCCATTCAATAAATACTTCATAAAAATGTGTGAGTGCAATTTGGGAACCATGAAATATAAAACTTCTTCATCTCCCAACAGAATTTCAGCTTTGACAAAAAGTAAATCACATTTGATAGGTTCTTCCATCCTTTCATGGTTCAACCCCAACCAGCATCTAAACACCACGCAGCTGCTTGCTCACTCCTCTCATATCTAAGTAGGATGGGGAGGAGAATTGAAAAATGTAAAACTTGTTGGTTGAGATAAGAACAGTTTAAAAGCTAAAATAAAATATAATAATTAAATATAATTACAATAAATTAAATGTATATTAAAAAAATAATAATAAAAGGAGAGAAAAATGAAAGAGAAGACAAGTGATGCACAATGTAATTGCTCACTGAAGAAGAAATGATACTGGAATATATGAAGCTGTCCACCGAAACACATTCCAAGGCAAAAAGTGCTTAGAAAATGGGAAGAAACTGATTTTGACACTGATGTTGCACCTTCACTATAGGATAGGAACACCCTGACTTGTCCAGATCAGAGGAGGTGAAGGAGGTTCACAGAAATCACAGAAACATTCAGGCTGGAAAAGACCCTCAGGATCACCAAGTCCAACCCATATCCCTGCTTTACAAGGTTCACCCCTAAACCATAACTCAAAGCACCACATCCAAACGACTTTTAAACACATCTCGGGTTGGTGACTCAACCACTCAACAATTCCAATTCCTGAAAGTTTGATTTCTTTTACTCTAGGGGCATGTGAGGAATAGTGTGCTTTAGACACACTGCAATGCTCTAGATGTGTTTAACGCACATGTTTTGGACAGGATCAGGGCAGGGTGGATGGTGTCAGAAACTTGAGTCTCATATCCCTTCCTTTAATGAAGAACCTATGAATTTTCTTAATATTTCTTTAATTTAGTCCCATTTCACAGCATTTATTTTTTTTCCAGCCTTTTNAGAAACACTGATCTGCAAACACTCAATGGTAAGCTTTCAGTACTTGGCTACTAAAATGAACGAACCTAGACTTAGCATCTCCTTAATAGAGTCCATTCAATAAATACTTCATAAAAATGTGTGAGTGTAATTTGGGAACCATGAAATATAAAACTTCTTCATCTCCCAACAGAATTTCAGCTTTGACAAAAAGTAAATCACATTTGATAGGTTCTTCCATCCTTTCATGGTTCAACCCCAACCAGCATCTAAACACCACGCAGCTGCTTGCTCACTCCTCTCATATCTAAGTAGGATGGGGAGGAGAATTGAAAAATGTAAAACTTGTTGGTTGAGATAAGAACAGTTTAAAAGCTAAAATAAAATATAATAATTAAATATAATTACAATAAATTAAATGTATATTAAAAAAATAATAATAAAAGGAGAGAAAAATGAAAGAGAAGACAAGTGATGCACAATGTAATTGCTCACTGAAGAAGAAATGATACTGGAATATATGAAGCTGTCCACCGAAACACATTCCAAGGCAAAAAGTGCTTAGAAAATGGGAAGAAACTGATTTTGACACTGATGTTGCACCTTCACTATAGGATAGGAACACCCTGACTTGTCCAGATCAGAGGAGGTGAAGGAGGTTCACAGAAATCACAGAAACATTCAGGCTGGAAAAGACCCTCAGGATCACCAAGTCCAACCCATATGCCTGCTTTACAAGGTTCACCCCTAAACCATAACTCAAAGCACCACATCCAAACGACTTTTAAACACATCTCGGGTTGGTGACTCAACCACTCAACAATTCCAATTCCTGAAAGTTTGATTTCTTTTACTCTAGGGGCATGTGAGGAATAGTGTGCTTTAGACACACTGCAATGCTCTAGATGTGTTTAACGCACATGTTTTGGACAGGATCAGGGCAGGGTGGATGGTGTCAGAAACTTGAGTCTCATATACCTTCCTTTAATGAAGAACCTATGAATTTTCTTAATATTTCTTTAATTTAGTACCATTTCACAGCATTTATTTTTTTTCCAGCCTTTTTCAGACTGATGTGCATTAATAGCCACTTAGTACACTCAGATTCAGGAGGCAGGCAGGCCATCTGAATGCTGCTCCTTGTTTATTGCCTTATTTGCCATTATCTTCATTGTTAACCAGTGTCAACAACTCTGCCAGAACTTGCTTTGTTGAGATCACACAATTCAATTTGCTCGGGTTTTATTCTATTATTACAGTCATTATTTCCTTGCTAGCCCACTGCACTTAAAATAACTAATTAGCAGTGCTACTTAACAATTAAGTAAAAATGTAAGCATTCTACATCACTCATGGACAATAAAACAGCTTTATATCAAGTTGGCAATTTAGTGCTTGTTTATCCCCCTTGTTTGCCTGTGTTTTCTTAACTTACTTTAGTTTAAAATTCTTTGCTGTTTGCAAATGATTTTGGTTTTGAATCTTTTGACACTTAAATCCTTCCCCTTTTGAAAAGTTTGTTTGTTTTTTTTTAAACTATCAGAGTTTTTTTCATGCCAATTGTATTCTGGGTCCTAATGATTATACAGCTCTTCTGATAAGTGGTTTCTCACAGGGAATATTTCTATTTATATGTATTACAAATTCATGTTACAAACAAAAGTTAACAATCACCTAAGGAAAAAAAGCACACAATAAAGATTCAAAGTAAAAAATTGTTATTGCCTTGTATTGGCACGTATGCAAAAATTGCAACATGACTTGGGAGACTAACATATCAATCTCTCTCTCTCAGAAGCCTGTAACCATCTTTATTCATTCACCATTTTAACAGAAGTGGGAAAGCTCATTAGCTCATTATAGAAACGCTGAGAACCCAGCTACCAAAACCCACCAAAATTACTCACATAAGTAAACTAAACTAAGAATGTAACAATTTTAAGGCACAAAGATGATTAATTGAAATATTTGCAAAGTGATTTTGTTCTGCTGAAACAGAACTTTGACTTACAAGTGTTCTGTCACACTCACAGGGAAAAAAATCCTCCTCATGTTTCCATGAAACTTCCTATGCCTCAACTTCCACCCATTGCCCCTTGTCCTGACATGGGGCATTACCGAACCTGGCTCCATGCTCTTGCCACTCACCCTTTACATATTTATCAACATGACTGAGATCACCTCTCAGTCTCTTCTCCAAGCTCAAGACCCCCAGCTCCTTCAGTCTCTCCTCATAAGAGAGATGTTCCATTCCCTCAATCATCTTTGTGGCTCTGTGCTGGACTGTCTCAAGCAGTTCTACATCCTTTTTGAAATAGGGGGACCAGAACTGAACACAGTACTTCTGGTGCAGCCTCACCAGGGCAAAGTAGAGGGGCAGGAGAACCTCTCTCAGTCTACAAACTACAGCCCTGCTAATGCACCTCACTTCATTACAGTATTAGTTCAATCATTTTTTATACAGAGCTAAATGGCTTTAAACAAACATCCATGTTTCAGTAAAGAATTTAACTTCTAGTTTCTGTAGATAGAAGGAAAAATAAATTAACATTTACACTGTGATTTTCAAGTGAAAGTCTAGGAAAATGGTATGTATGTTGTATATGAATTAATGTTATTGAAGTCATTAAAGCTGAATCACATTTGATACATTTTCTTATAAGGTCACTTTTTTGGTTTTAGAAAGTTACTTGATCAGATATTCATAGCAATTTTTTTTCCCTTATAAAAGCCCCTAATGACTGTGACATCCTTAAGAGAACTATATTTTAACAAAACATAAAAATGAGGATAGTTAAAAGCAAATTATCCCATCTATTTTCTCAAAAATACAACATTATACTGAAAATAACTGCATCACAGTGAATACTTTTCTTGATGGTGAACTTTTCAATGTACAATCACTCTGAAATTGATTTAAAGTCTTTATTATTAAAAAGTATTTCATATGAGGTGTGATATGTACACTTTAGAGTTCTGAAGGTTAGATTCACATAGAAATCAAATGTAGCTACCCCTACATACACAGAATCACACAGAATTATTGAGGCTGGAGTAGACCTCTGAGATCATCAAGCCCAGCCTATGACCTAACACCACCACATCAATCAGACCATGGCACTAAGTGCCACATCCAATCTGTCCTTTCCTCCAGGAATGGTGACTCCACTACCTCACTGGGCAGTCCATTCCAGTACCTAATTACCCTCTCCATGAGGAATTGCTTCCTAACATCCAACCCAAACCTCTCCTGGCACAGCTTCAGGTCATGCTCTCTTGTCCTGTCACAAGTTGACTGGGAGAAGAGCCTGACCCCCACCTGACTACAACTTCCTTTCAGGTAGTTGTAGACAGTGACAAAGTCTCCTCTTCTCCAGGCTAAACAACCTCAACTCCCTCAGCCTCTTTTCATCAGACTTTCCCTCCAGTCCCTTTCCCAGTCTTGTTGCTCTCCTCTGGACCCACTCTGGCACTTCAGTATCTCTCTTGCAGTGAGAGGCCCAGAGCTGCACACAATGCTCAAGATGAGGCCTCACCAGTGCCAGTACAGGGGCAGAATGACATCCCTAGCCCTGCTGCCCACGCCATTCCTGATACTGGCCAAGATGTCACTGGCCTTCAGATGTCGCTCATATCCATCCAGTTGCCAACCAGCACTCTCAGGTCCCTCTCAGCCAGGCTGCTCTCCACCACTCATCCCCCAGTCTTGTAGTATTGAACCATTACATCAGTTTCTGTTTTCAAGAGTAGTAATATCAACTATATTTCTATGTGGCTAATTCAATAGACAAGGTCAATTTCTCTGTAATTTCCCTTTCTTTGTTACGAGTATTTCAGTGATTTCTTATCTTTGTACTCTCTGGGGAGCAGATACATTTCTATATTGATAGGGCGTACAAGATATTCAAAGAAATTATTGGCCATGTATGGGCATAACTCTTGTTTAAAGAGTGGAACTTCATTACCCCATTCATTTTAAATCACTGCCATTCTGTGATGCAAGCTGGAAGCAAGTCGTGGTGGAGAGCTCATTTTACACATACACCTCAGGTGCATAAACTCAGAAGGCAGGCATCAATTGATCTTCAGAGAAACTTTGTTCTGCAGGCACTAGTCTGCCAAAGCCCTTTGTTTTGTGATGTAGCTCACTAGAGAAGCTACTTCTGAGAGATGGGAAAGAAAGAGAGAAGAATGTATCTTGGCTCAGGTTAATCAAAACTCCCTCCTGTCATCTCTGACAGAAAATCATCTGAATGAAAGATTGTTCATAAAGGTGGACTAAAGTATTTTGAATGTTAGAAGCCTACTGCCTCTGGTAAAGCACAGTTTTCTGTAAAGATTCCTGTGTGTAGAAAGCAGACTTATTTTTTATCTCATCTCTTTATTCTGTCCCTTCTTTTAAATAAAATGGAAGTATAGAACCAGAGCCTAACCAGTATTTGGCCCTTGTTGGTTAATTTAGAATCATAGAATCAGTCAGAGTTGGAAGGGACCACAAGGACCATCCAGTTCCAATCCCTCTGCCATGGGCAGGGACACCCTACCCTAGATCAGGCTGTCCAGAGTCTCATCCAGCCTGGCCTTAAACCCCTTCAGGGATGAAGCTTCCACCCCCTCCCTGGGCAACACATTCCAGGCTCTCACCACTCCTGTGGTGAAGAACTTCCTCCTCACTTCCAGTTTGAATCTCCCCACCTCCAGCTTTGCTCCATTTCCCCTAGTCCTGTCACTACCTGATAGCCTGAAAAGTCTCTCCCCAGTTTTTTTGTAGGCCCCCTTCAGATATTAGAAGGCCGCAATAAGATCACCTGAGAGCCTCCTCTTCTCCAAACTGAACAGCCACAATTCTTTCAGTCTGTCCTCATAGCAGAGGTGCTCCAGCCCTCTGAGCCCCCTTCATGGCCCTTCTCTGGACACGCTCCAGCATGCTGCTGTGATTGTGATTTCTTCAAGCAGTTAAAAAATGTATTCCTGCATGAAATGTCGATAAGTCAACACTGCAAAGAAACATATTTGTGCTTAAGGATTAATGTCTTTGTGGTTATTTCCTTTTGTACCCCTTTCCTTTCCTGTCTTTCCTTGCAGTGTTAATATCAAGCAAACTTTGTGAATTATGAACGGTGAAATGTTATGTTGTTGCCAAAGGAAAATAAATACTGTAAAAGAGAAAAAACTCACATCTCCAAGGACACCAAATAACATCCAAAAAATGCTTTCCCCTTTTTGGTCTGTAGAAGAAACCACACAGTTTCTCACTGACCTCGTAGAAGGACTACGAGGAGAAATATAATGCTACATAGAAAGAGAAAGATAAGTTGGAACTACAAATAATCATGTATGTAATAATTATTAGCTAAGGAAGGGCAAATTAGTGTTCTCAGAAGCCATTTATCAAGAGAAAGAAGAGATGACCTGCTGTTCATGCTTCCATGATATTGATATCAGCTCTTCTTGGGACAGACTGAAGAAGTATCAATACAGATTAGAGGATGAGGTGATAGAAAACAGCCCTAAAGAAAAGGATGTAGGGCTGCTGATGGACGAGAAGCTGGACGTGAGCAGACATTGTGAGCTTGCAGCCCAGAAGGCCAATGACATCCTGGGCTGCATCAAAGGATATGTTGCCTGCAGATCCAGAGAGGTGATTTTGCCACTTTACTCTGCTTTGGTGAGACCTTCACGGAGACAGTGATTTGCCATTGGAATGGGCTGCCCAATGTTAAAAAAAAAGACTGGATTAGGCACTTAATGCCATGGTCTAGTTGATTGGCTAGGGCTGGCCGATAGGTTGGATTGGATGAGCTTGGAGGCGTCTTCCAACCTGGTTGATTATATGATTCTATGACTTTATCTGGCTAGTATTACCAGCAGCATGCTTTCCAAGTATGGCTGGGACAGATGGGGTTAACCAACTTACTTTAATGTCACAGACTGACACAGAAGAGCACAGCACATCTCTGATTGCAGTGAGTTTGGCCCAGTTCACTGCATCTATGCATTCAGGGAATCACTTAAAATAGTTACTTCCTGTTATATTTGGTGAAAAACACTACCAAAAATAGCTGTTCTGTAAGAATGTTGCAAATGCATTCCATACTGATGGTTTTGTAGTAATTTTGTAGTTTTGGATGTTTTTTTCCTTAGCTGTTATTCTTATGATTCAGGTTCACTTTGCCTTTGCGTCTTCTGGTTACATTTTGTTTCAATTCAACTCCTAACAGTTCACAAAGTCTTTGTTTTCCTTCATGCAAACTACAAACATAGGGAACAGAGTTACACTGTGGTGTCTATTGTGTGCCAAGATGTGCTGATTTGAGGCTAATTAGAATATTTTAAGGAAAAAGAAAGAGATTATAGGCTGTGAAAAGAGAACAATTACTTCACTCATAGGCTTGTTGAGATGTATAAAAACAAGGACACAAACACAGATAAGACAGAGAGTCTCTCTCTGGGAGTTGATGTGTCTTCTGGGATTCTGCTATGTAACCCAACTAATCACTCTGCTTCTAACCCTGTCCCTTGCCAATCCTCCAAACTCACCTTGCACGTAAGGCAGAGCCTGGGATAAGGTAGAGGGGTGGAAAGAAGGTGGAAGGGTAGTTGGGAGCTCCTCCTGGGTACTCTGATTTCTGGGAGGGGTATTGTGTTTCTTTATTACTTTTAACTTGTATATTTCTGTATATAGCTGTATATATATACCATAATATAGTGTAAATATCTGCTTGTATATTGTGCTAAGCTGTAAATACAGCTTCAGTCCTTAACTTCCAGCTAGCTGAGTCTAGTCTGGGTGATTTTCATAGAGTGGAGGGGCGAGTAACTCCCAAATCATCACACAAGATATTCTTTAGATATAGGATCAGCATGCAGAGAGGATAAGCATCCAGTTTCAGCACTCTAAATTTCACTCAGGTTCACCTTTAGACCTCATTACTGCTGGTGACCTTTTAGGCATATGTTCCTCAACTATCAGACCTTTAGCCTTAAGCTATTGTGGGGCTGATGTCATTAATTTCTACCTCTATGCCTTAAATTCCTGTCTGGTACCAGGAAGTTACTTGACAACCTCACTCAGGAAGCTATTTCTTTTCTGCTTTGTGTGTTCATGCCTTTTCTTACTAAATCAAAGTGAAACTCTAAATCCATAGCACAGTCAAGGTGTGTGATCTTCTTTTGGCTGAATATTGCAAGGCCTAATTGCTTTTGACCTTTGTGTTCACTATAATCCCTATCAATTATTTTTTGTCTTAGTGAGATGAGGACTGAACCAAGCCTGCAAACATTAGCTAGAATGATGTTAATGTTCATATTCTTCCTTCCTTCACATCCCAGATTATTTAACAGGGATGTGTCACCTGTAAGTATGTAATATGGATTAATTGTTACATTGCCAGCTTAGTACTGACTGTCTTGCTATTATCTGAGTGTTTTTTATGTGTATAGATTTTAAAGCAAACAAAGTATGCATCATCCAGTGCAGTCCACAAATTATTACCAGTGCGCCTTCTTGATACTCACTGTTAATTACATGTCCTCTGAATGTCTCACCTTAACTGTAATTTCCTCTTGTTTCATTGTTTTCTTACTTAACCTAAAATAAATGCTTCCTTTAATTAAAGCTAAAAGGTCCAGAAGATAGCAATCAATTTAAGTGGACAATTAAATGGAATATAGAATAATTATAAAATGAAGAATCTCATGGGAAACTGTAAGAATTGAGGATTCAGTTACATTTAAGATTTGTGATGTCCTTCACAAATTACTGCTGATGCAAATGGAAGATCAAAAGGTTTTTAACAAACTCAAGTCAGAGATGTAAATGACAAAATAATCTAAGAATACACTATGATACAAAATCTGAAGTTGCAAAGTGATATGTTTCTTAAGAAATGCCCCAAGAATCTGCATAGGCTACATTGACCAAAAGGAAATAAAAATTTCTCATGTATTTCTGCCTATGATTGCATCACAATGAAGCTCCGAGGTGAAAAAGTGAATGGAAAAGCATTTCCTTGTTTATCAACAATGACTTTTATCAAGATGTCCGTCATTTTACCATCTAGATGGTAAATTTTCCAGATGGTAATTTTACCATCCAGATGTAGCATTGGTGTAGGCAAGAAAGCAGTGAACCTGGAAAAATTCCACATTCTTTACACTCTGGAAAAGTTAGTTTCTCTGCTGGTTGTGTCTCCCCTAATTCACGTGGTGACATCTGGTGTTCAGTTTATGGGCTTTTCACAGACCTATGGCAGAGCTAGGCCAGAGCTACAAAGATAACAACTATGTGTTTATAATACATCTAACTTGATTAGAATCAGAAATGTGTTGAAGCTGAGGTCACTCTAATAAACCAATCTGCATATCCACGTTGTCCTTGCAAGAAAATTTTGCACTTTGCCTTACTTTACTTTTATATATATATATAT
>WBNM01032485.1:4934-22175 GCA_013399055.1 Ramphastos sulfuratus | reverse complement strand
ATCCAGTGCCCAAGAGCCAAGAAGAAGGAATTGTTTATACATTGGCTTTTTATACCTATTAGCAATCCAGTGAATTATATAGGCTATATCATTATTACTCTTTTACAACCAATGATCTAATTTCTCTTACTATAATATTCCAATAGGTCTTAAACCACTACAATCTGGCATCTTTAAACTCGATGCTTTCCCTTTACTGTGTTATGAATATAGACAATGGTGGCTTTCATCTCTTTTGAGCATCCTTCTCCAAAACACTTTCTCCATTATGACCTTTTACCACTTCCATTTCTACAACTACCTGAAAGGAGGTTGTAGCCAGGCAGAGGTTGATCTCTTCTGCCAGTCACCCAGTGACAGAACAAGAGGACACAGTCTCAAGCTGTGCCAGGGCAGGTTTGGGCTGGACATTAGGAAGAAGTTCTTCACAGAAGGAGTGATTGGCCATTGGAACGGGCTGCTCAGGGAGGTGGTGGAGTCACCATTCCTGGAGGTGTTTAAAAGGAGGCTGTGTGAGGTACGTAGTGCCATGGTTTAGTTAATTAGAAGGGTTAGGTGACAGGTTGGACTCAACGATCTTAGAGGTCTTTTCTAACCTGGTTAATTCTGTGATTTATTCATACCCTTCTAACACAAACTATATCAGCCTTTTTGATTTCTCATCAGAGAGATATTTTTGTCACTTTCTTCTTAACCACTTGTAATCTATAAAATATAGTCACTCATGCTCCAGATCTGCAAACAGATCCTGAGATACAGGAAGAACTGTTGACAGAATTTGTGAATCACTATTCTTCTGTTAACTACTTTTTGGGCTTGCGTACATCTCCTCTAGAAAACGTACTTATTGTCTCTGTCAGTGTAAGTTTTTACACCTCAGTGAACTGCAGGAATGTAGAGTGCCAGTATTTCTTACTGCTAATTTTGGGCACCTGATCTCATAAAAAGATTATATTTTTACTTCAATACAAGTACATGATTATTGAATATTAATCTTTTTCTTGAGAAAAAAAAATTATTAATCTCTGTTATTCATGTAAGGTTAAAAAATGTGCCAGAGTGTAAGAAGATGGTCCATTTTAACATGTTTAAATTGTTTAGAAGATGAAATAAAAATGCTGCTGGAAATAAAAGTGCACAATACGTATCAATGTAAGAGGAATATCTCCTGCATTGCCCCTTTCTTCTCTGCATTAAGCTCATGCTCTAGTTTCCCCTCTACAGATTGTCTGATATAATTTTTTTCTAATGCCAAAATCCATAACCAAAACATCTCTAGACAGAAGAAAAAGTATTTGACTCACCCCTGCTGGGTAACACTGGTTTAAAGCCCCCCATATAACCATTGCACTATTGGCTGGAAGGGACCTCTGGAATTTCTAGCCAAACTTCCTGCTGCAAGAGAGTCTGTCACTACCACTAGACCAGATGAAAAGTGCCTTTAAGCACCTGTTTCATGACATCTCCACAGGTGGAGATTTCACAGTTCCTGTGAGCAACCTGATGCTGCAATACCCTCCTGGAGGAGAAAGCCTTCCTTAAGTCCAGTCCAAGCACACTGTGTAGTGCTTGATCCTTGTTATCTTTTCTGCCAGGGCTACACCTTCAAGCAGATCCTTAGAAAACAACTTTAAATCATTAAATGGACTTTCAAGCAGCCTCAGGAGCAATCACCCTCTTGCATGCTCCACAAATCCTCCCCTTGCATCAACTTCTAAGACTGCATCAGATAGCTGCGAACAAACCAGGAAGATGCAGACGTCTTGGTCACTACAGGAATAACATTTTAATGTCAGGAGTCCCAGGGAAGTCTAGACATCTCTAGCCAGCTGACCATCTCTAGTCTGGAGTTGACATAAAGCCAGCAACAGGCTGGGGAGTCACAACTGCTGTTTGATGACCGCAGTCTTCACTGTAGTCATTAGAAGTGAGAGAAGTAGGGCTTTTAATTGCAGTGTCTCCAAATGTTACGTCACTGTAATTTCCAATGCCATTTCTTTCTCCATTGACAAACAGCATAACATTTTCTAAGCAAAAAGATTCAGAGTAGCTACAAAAGCAAAATAGTGACAAGTAAAAACACTAAAATAGATGTATAACAACACAGAGGGATTTTCCCATGAAAACTGAAGTGCAAAAATAAATATGTGAAAAGCATTGGATTCTTTTTTTCCCTTCTCTCCCTAGCCTTGCCCTTCATTTCTCTGACAACAGATTTTCCCCAGGATTCAACCATATAAAAAACCTTTAAGCAAGCTCCTCAAATAGAATAGTCCTTGAAGTCTTGGGGAAAAATAAAACAAACAAACAAACAAAACAAAACAAAAAAACAACAAACTAACCAACTCTTAAAACCAAAAATTCTTCAAACTCAAAGGCTAGCCATTATTAGTTCTTTCTTACTCACCTAATCAGCTCTTAGCAGAAAAACAATTTCATTCCTGAAGCCTAGAAGGAGTAGTGTTCACATATCTCTTGCTCCCTGTAGTTAGATTAGCATGGCAGATCTCTGTTTTGCCAGCCCTCTTGGCTTCAGAGTAGATGCATAAATAAATATTTTTTTCTTTACCTTTAGTTGGTTTAGAATCCTGCATCTCCTAAACCCACATCTTTTAATTGGCTCGTCTTCCTAGAGGGAAACAAAATCACTGTTCATGTGTTTGGCTGGGCAAAATCTGTCTAGTCCAATGAGATGCTTCACTGTGATATGACTCTAATTTCCAAAATCATCAATGACCACTCAAGCATGTCAACCTGTGGCTTAGCAAGACCAGTGGTCTTAGGCATGTGATCCTGTTTTGAAGAGTTTCGGTAATGTCAAGGTGATGTACAAAGGAACAAATGTTTCCCTTATTTCTGGAAAGTCATGATGTATTTTTCTTATATTAACGTGGTGTAAAATCCAGTTCTCTATGTCCCAAATGACACAGATTTGGATACTTTCCTTAGAGATCCATTCCACCACTAAAATGACATCCACTTCCTTTATTTTTCCTATTTCTTTTACTTACAAGCCCATGTGCAATGTGGAAAGCATAAAAGATTACTTCAATCTCCATTACAGCAGTGGCTGTAAAAAGGCACAGTCAGCCAATATCAGCATGTAGTTGGCAGACTTAAGCTATTCTTGATGTCAGTTAGGTTTATCTCATCAGCAAAATAACACTCCACTTAAGGAAAGATTGCTGCCCTCTTCTTTACTCAATCCTTTATTATTACTATTATTATAATTTTAATATGCAAGTCAACTGCCGAAGAAAGCATTTAAATATATTATTAAAGAAACTGCCTTCAACTTTCACTGCCACTCCTAGCCACCAAAGAAAAGCAAAATGCTTGTGATTTCAGGTGTATTTTTCATCTGTGTGACTCCACTACAGCATTGTTTATAATTTAACTTAGAATTGAAGAATTATATCCAGGGGTACAAAAAAAAAAGATATTAAAAAAGGTCAAAGGATTGGATAGACAATATTCCTAATTGAAGAACTTACTAACACAGGCCAAGTATTCTTTAAGCTGAACTAAGGAGCGGATGAATAATACCAAGCTTATTCAGATGGATGTGATCTTCAGTGCATCTATTCCACCACCTTTACCACAGCCATTTTATTACATGGTCTGATATTCCTCACACCGATGTTTCCTTTAGCCATTCAACTTTCGTAAAACAGAATGTGTAACGGAGGGGTAATTAATTAATGTGAGATGGTGTTTTTTTCAAAATTAATATAGTTTATTAATTTTGATATTCAGAGCTCTCACCACCCCGACCTCTATTTTTTAATAATAATTAGGCTCTTTTGCAACGGTCATGGAAACATTATACAAAGGAATAACTGGATATAGAACAANAGAATAGCCAATCGGAATGGCAGTAAGCCAAGCCTGACTGGTTAGGTGAAGCCATAGGCTTGCTTTACCCAAATTTGGGAAAACACAGGCTTTTCATGAGGCAGGCACAAGCCAAGTGTATGTACCTTGTTTACCACAGGATGTAAACAGGAGCAAAACAAGTCTGGGCAAGCCAGAGTCATTAGACTCAGTGGCTCCAGGTTCTTTGTCCTCTTTCCCCCAGTTGCTTCTTCCCATAGAGAAGGAGGGAGAGCAGAAAAAAACATGTCTGGGCAAGCCAGGACATGTTCAGGCCTATTTTGTCCTATTCAGGTCTACCACAACAGAATGTTGCTATTTATTAAACATAAGGTTAGCAAATCATTAGTGCTTCTAACAGATTTTGAATAAAAGCAGAATAAGAAGACAGATTTCACTGTCATTTATGTTTTTTGAGTTCAGAGTCAGTGAAACTACTGTCATCTATTTCAGCTTCAGCACAGACAGGAACAGAAACTTCTCCAAAATACTGTGCTAGTTATATCACTCTTTCACCACAGCAAACCTCTGACTTCAATCTAATTAGTTCAGACAGGCACGAAACAAAAGAATGGGACAAATACAGAGGTTGTCACAAGACAAAATCCATGATCCCAAACACTGGTAATTTCAGTAGCCATTTCTTTGGGAAACATCCTTGTTATTTATTGTTATTGTTACCCACAAATGGGCTTTTGTTCACAAAAGTGGCTGATCACCATACCGATACACAATGTTACATGAAGTAAAGGAATTAATTCATTCATACTCTTGTAGTTACTGTATGTTATCCTTCATTTGCTATCAGTATTCAGTTGTTTGAAGCAAAAATCAGTGCCCTACACAGGATCTATCTACAAAGTGAAGCTATAGAGGTCTGCGCATGTCAGCCTGGAAACAAATGGCTAAACATGATCAAATAAACAATCTTATGTCATAATCATTACTTAAATAGTCATAAGAGCTTTGTTTTCTTAGGCATTGAAAAAATATAGAACAGACTCCTAAAAGCTATATGATTCCAGTCAAGGAAGGTCTATTTATTGACTTAACATTTATTTCTATTTAATGTGTGCCAAATGACAGCAACTATAAACCAATTTAAGAGAGTCCACAAGAGTCCACAAAAGGCAATTGAATTAAGATCAGTACATTCTGACCGAGTTAGTTGAATTAGTTCAGCTTAAACATCCAGGAGGCTTTATCTTACAAAGTGTTACAGCAGCCAACTCTTCAGCACGTTAACATCCCTGAAGACTCAGTCGAGATACCTAGATTCTCCATTAATTTGCAGGAAAAGTTAAGAAGGTTCCAAGGATTGAGTTTCCTACCTGTCTGGATGCATTCGTGATAGAATCACAGAATGGTTAAAGTTGGTCATGTAATTTAACCTTTTGTAGGAAAGGGAACCTCAATGAGATTATCCAGCACTTTGTTCAATCATGTCTTTAAAGCCCTTTAGTGGCGAGGGTAGCATCTGCATGATCAGATGATCATGTCCTGCCTAGAGGCAACCTCCATTTTTATGTACTGCCTACAATAAGAGGAATCAGTAAGAAAGTCCTGCGGTCTCACTGACTAAAAAGATGTTCCCTTTCTTCAGGATCACGAAGCTGGAGAACTGCTTTGGAGATATTTTTAATCTGGAAAAAAAAATTAAGGGTTAAAGCAACTCAGGTTAGAGCAATATAAAGGGCTGTGAGAAGGCCACACTGAGACAGCATTGGAAAGATATATCTTGGATTCATATCCCAGGTGTGTATCCATCTGTCTCTTGGTTTGTTTGTTTGCTTCTTTTAATTTCTGTTTGTTGGAGCTATTCAACTCTGCATAAAAAAGACCACAGTAAGTTGGCTTATAGCCATAAGGTTACATGCCTAGTCATGAGATTTCAGGGTTTTTTATGCAGACAATCTCTGCCAGAAGACAATGGCAGAAACCCACTTTGAATAGCCAATAGTCCAGCCATTAGAGCACTCACTGGAGATGCAGGAATGCATTCAAATGTTCCCTGTAAATGAAGAAAATAAGGGACTAAGACCTAAGCACTGGGATTTTCCAGGAGCAGACACAGTCCCATCCTGGTGATTTAAACATGTTTCAAATACAGAGAGCAGTTACACCTTATTTATGAAAGAATAAGGGAAATCTACTTAAAGCATCGTTTCGAAGAGATTGCTGCTTCACCTTGGCTAAACTTGTAATTGAAACCAGGGTGTTCACAAGATTAAGTAGCACTCCACTCACACACTAAAGGATTCCTATGGTTCAACACGGGTACACTTGGATACCTGAAAATTCAAAAAGATACTGTACAGGATGAGAATTGTCTAGCACTTTCAAAGGATGTTAACATACAAGTTAAACCATGAAGGAGAAAGGAGCAGGGATTCATCTCCTTGGCAGGATACGGCAGGAAACCTCCTGCCATTCGCATGGACCCAGAAGAGTTCTCAAGGGGCAGCATGAAGCCAGCTAGACACTTATTAAGGCAAGACTCACACCCACTCATCACAGAATTTTGCTTCAAATGAGCACGGACCAGTTTGAGTAGAATTTCATGTGAACTAGTGTCATTTGCTGGCCCTCTCTCAGAGACATGTGTGCTCCAGGCTGCTCCTCAGGGCTTGGGGGATCAGACTGGGCCTGTGCACCAGTGCTTGCAGAAACTTGATGCAGACCATGGGAAATCACAAACCAGTAAGCCTCAACTCCATGAACCCAGCTCCACAGACTGAATCTTCTCAGCAAATATTTCCAATAACCCTCACAGAAGCGCAAACAAGATCAGCTCTGAGCTGCTTACAAGCCAAGAGGAGAGATACATTCATCTGAGAATTTCATTACAAAGGATAAAGTTATCAATCAATACTTCAAGTCATATCTTTTTTTTCAGTGACTTAAAATCACATGGCAAGGTTTCCAACAGAGATACAGATGCTGTGGTGAAGGGCCCAAATTCTATTTGGGACACACATCCTGGATATCCGCCTGGGCACCCATCTTGCCTCCCCCCCCCCACTCCTCTTTTCTCCCCTTCTTCTCAGGTAGAAGCGGGAAGGCAGACAAAGGGCTTGGCGCCTCTCAGTCTGCAGAAGTCACGGTGATGGACTTGTGACTTCTGCCTCTTTTAGTAAGGTAACTTGAGATTGGTCTTTTATCGGTTGCTATTGGTCAAAACACTCGGCCAAAATGCTTAAAACCTCCAGCCAATGTTTGTTACTGCGTTAGCTGCTGTTGTTGCGTTATAGCTGCTACAACCGCCATTGCCTGTCTGCTACCTTCTGTGCTGCTTAGATTAAACGTAGCAGGGGATTTTGTTTCTCCCCCACGCATAAACGGCGGGCCTGATCCTGCCCGCTTGGTGCATTGAGTCAAGGGATAGAAGCGTTTGCCAGCTCGCGCCGCTTCAGCCCGAGATCGACTCCTTTTGTCATGCATCGCAGCCGATAAGGCTGCAATCGTCCGGGAACTTGAATCCTGTTTCGCCCAGAGACTGAGTGCTGTGAGACCTCCTGAGAACCACGGAGGATTTTCCGCGTCTCGACTGTGGATTCATCGGACAGCGTGGTCTGTTTAGCTACGTAGGCAGCAAAAACCCACTCGTCACCGCCACGTGGAAAGCCGCCACGTGGCAAGAACAATATATTCCCACGAATACTTTTGAACTGTTAATATCGGGATTCCTGACGAGTGAGTAATTAATTCTCTTTCCTAAAGTTCGTTAATAGTTTGTGTTTGACCTTTAAGCGACAGTTTGTGTCGCAGGACTCTCGAATTGCATTAATCTCTAAAATTGTTTATAAAATTCATTTAAATTAATTTCATTGGATGTATATACATTCTGCAACAGTAGTTTTACCAACCGCATAGTAGAATCAGTGTGGGTTATATTGTAAATACGTTTGGGGAAATTTTTTGTTAATAAAATATTAAAAATTTTATATCGGCCTCATTACAATTTACTTATAACCCAGATTCATAAAAACCCCTTACCACCACAGATGCCTCTGGGAGATTTTGGGCCACCATTGCCGTTGTTGAAAGTCGATGGAATTCACAAACCTGCTGTTTAGCCCCAAGTCATTTAACTGTCTAACATCCCTAAAGGTTTGCTTCCTAGGCATGTCCAAGAGCCCCAGCTTTCACAACACTCAATTGTTTACACCTGTCTCCTATCAGGAGCAGTTCAGAAAAGAGGCCTTTCTGTGACTTCAAGGATGTGTCTTTGCTCTCAGAGCTACAGCAAGCACAGTAGCCACTTTGCTTCACTGAGAGGTGTCCTAAGGCAGAGTAAGGACCACTTCTTCCACTGCCTGGGAAGGACATCTGCTTCAGGGGCTGACTGCTCCCCTGCTGCGCAGTGACGAGGTCATCGGATTTTAAGCAACAGCATCACATTCAAAAGTTCTTCTCACTCAGATTCAGTGATTGCCTTAATGCTGAAACTGGCCTCCTGAATTCCATCCAGAACAGCTCTCTGAGATAATGAGGTCTGGAAAGGGGGAGGAAGGGGTAGAATGGATTATATCAGCTTCCTCCTTTGAAAAAAAATAAGTGCTCAGGCTGATCTCTCACTACCCTGGTTCCTTGCTGGCTCTTCTGAGCATGACCATGGCATTAATCTCAAAGCCTGAATAAACACCTACCAGTTACTTGGATGTTTTCCCACTCTCCTATGTAAAGTCCTTTCTATCCGAGTAGATATGGTGGTCTATTGACCACTGGATTTACTTCGAAATCTAAAATTTCTCGCAACAGAGTCAATTAACTTTGAAACAGTTATGTTACATTTTTGTAACAACAACAAACTACTTCCTGAGCAAAACAATGAGATGTCAGCATATTCACAATATTTCAACATTATGTGCTAATCCATTTGTACCCACAATGTTGTTTCTTTCTGTTTTTTTCCTCTTTTACTTCTTTTTGTTTGTTTGTTTGGTGGTGTTGGTTTGTTTTGTTGTTGTGGTGGTGTTTTGTTTGCCTGTTTGCTTGCTTGTTTTTCATGTGTGTGTGGGTTTGGTTTTGTTTTTTCTGTTGTGGGTTTGTTTGGTTGGGTTTTTTTTTATTAAAAATCTTCCAGGGCACACCCTGTGTCAGTGCTGGTAATTTGGAAATGAGACCAATTTCCTTCTCAAGATGGGAGGTCAGAATAAACAAAGAATATCCACAGTTCAGAAACAAGACACTGTCCTTCTGGGAGTAGTGCAGCTTCAGCAGAGCTACAGATGTGAGCCTTGTTTAGCTGATACTTTTCTATTTCAGAACTGTTATCACCTGCCAGTTATTGCTCTGCAGCTTAAGTCTAGGAGACAGATTTATTTCCCCTAAAGTTTAGGAAATATCCATACCCTCCAATTTTCTTCTGGCTGGGTAGTTACATTAAAGCATCTAACTGCATCATGCAAATACATCTCTGTGTAGATTTGTTGTGGCCCTTCTTAGCAGAAGAACCCACAAGTAAATGAGCTGCCAATGATGATTTATTTCTCAGCTGTGGGCTGCAGCACATTCAAGTCAAGTGCTGTTCCCTGTGTGTATCTAGAAAAAGAGGAATCATCAGTCTCCTGAACCTCAATGTGCAGCATCTTTCAGAAGCACTGCAGCAAAATACCCCACCAACTGAATTTCTCTGCTAGGCTCTTGATTGCGCAGGAGGTGATTTTGCTTCACATATGTTTTTATTACCATAGCCAAAACCTGTTTGTTGTATTTTACTCAATACTTCAAAGGACACAAATCCAACTAAACAACCCACTATGTTGTGGGTACACATGTATATGGGTATATGGGTACACTTTACCCATGAGCTAGCAAGAATTATCTATGGCAATTCTCTTTTGAACAGTCAGGTTTGGGAAAACTTTTCAAAAGAGTCTTCAAAGAGAAAATCTTCCCAGAAAAGATAACAGCAAAAGGAAGGAAGAGGGTTCAGCTGCTACAATAGAAGCTGGAGTATTCCTCCAGAAGTTGCTTCCAGGGAAAAAAATCCCCTCTGGATAAATCCAACTCTCTGGAAAAGTGTTTAAACTTAGCACATCCATTTTACCGGTGCTTTGCTTTCCAGCATAGATAAAAGGTAATGATTAATACGAACTGCATGAAATCTTCTCAGTTATCCACACCTCTGGAAAATACACTGGTCTGGTCTCTACTTCCTTCCCAGCTTCAGTGAGGCCCACATTTTCACTCTGACATAATCTTTCCCACGTGTTCAAAAAAATGAAAGTCTCTTTGTATCTACAAACTAATTAAGTACGCACATGCTCTGAAAATGTAAAGTCAATTTTTGTCTAAGGAAGATCTATTGGAATTAAGGAGCAGCTCTTGGCACATTGTCAGTTGTTGATTATACATCTGCCTTTATTGCTTCCTGATGAAACACCCCAGAAATCATGTATGTTATCTGAGTGCCAGTGCACACATGAAGCTTCTCTGACCTGCTTCTCATGGTGTAGTAGCCTGGGGCTGAGTCAAGCAGACAAAGAGCAAGAGCAGGTCGTGGGAGCCCAAAACTCGTAAGTGAAACTCATTCAAGTGGAGACAATGTTAATGGTCAGCTAATGGCTTGGAAGAGAGCCGTTTCTGCTAGTTGGGGAAAGCCTTGGTGCAACATACTTGTAGAGAGTGTGAAATTAAGCTCCATTTGGTGTTAGAGGTCTTTCGGGAACAAAATGGTGTTTCCTGGGCTGAAAGGATTGCTTGGCACGTTTCTAAGCTGTCAGAGCTAATCTCTGTACTAGTCCCCGTGAAGGGGATGGTACTGGAGCTGTGGCTTTCTGTTTGTCAACACACACGAGAGAGCAAGGCAGCAGATGTACATGCAAGCAAGGTTAATTGAGCTTCCCACACTACATTACCTTCCTGGGCACCCACGGTCCTTTAGAAACCAGCCCTCAGCCTTAGTGGAAATGAATTTGGTGACAAATGAGATCCTGGGACAGGAAATGTAAGGGCAATGCATGTGTCTCTGCAAGCTCCTTTGAACTGTGAAGATATTTAGTCAGCATTTCAGGCACCATTTATTTCACTTGCATCTGTGATTTTGTCTTAATTTGCTTTTCCTCACTGAGCGTCTCCCTTGCAGATAAACCATCAGTTTATGGAGAACCAGAGAAAACATAAGCATCTTGGGGAAAAAAAAGAAAAAAAGAAAAAAAGAAAAAGTTAAGACCTGTGTCTTTTTACATTGAGGTCAATATTCTCACAATCTCCCTCTTTCTCAGCTCCCTGACGTGCAGGAAAAAGAAAGACAAAGAAGCAACCGCCTCCCATCCATAACAGTATGGTAAATCTATCACAACAAAAGGCCAAGGTTACCACTTTCAAGAAGAATTCCGTTGCCTTTCACATCTTTCACATGCAAGTCAAGATTCTTCATCTCTGTAGTGATGACAAAATCTGCCCTCAGGCTGCAGAAGCACTGCGAGTAGCACCGGGGCAGCAGAGGATTCTGAAATGGGTTTATCCTAATTTAAAGGATATGAAATGCAAGAAAAAGCGTGACATAGGAATGAAGCAGTCGTCTTTGTTTCTGTTTTCCACAGATTCCGTGTTCAGAGCTAGATAATAGGGGGCAGATTTCTGAACGTCTCAGGCTGCAGCCATTTTAGAGTCCTCCATTTCTGACAAAATGCCTTAAAGGAAACAGTGAAGACCACAGTATGAGGGAGGATTGGCACCATCAAGTGTTGCTCCATCCACCAGTCCAAGAAGCTTCCCAAAAATCTGAGTTTAATTTCCAGATTGCTGAATGGTTGCTCGCCTGGTGACAATGTACCAGCAGCATCATAAGCTTTTTATTTTCCATTAAGAAACCAACTGCCTTGGATTTTGGATGAGAATTAAAACAACTCATCTCCCTCTCACTGTTTGTTCATTGTTCATAAACTGTTCTACATTTGTCCCGTTCAGTGAGCTATTGTTCCATAGGGGCACTGCAAATCAATTTCTGAATGCACAAACTCAAACCACATTGTAAACAGCACATGGCTTTGTTTAATCCAGTGGACTCCTCAGCTTCAGCTGGAGAGGTAGTCACAGCAAAGTGACCTGCCTAGTTTATCACCCCCCATTAGATATTGGCCACTGCCTTCCAAGTGCCAGGTCATTGTTTGCTATATTTAAATTTTATTTTTTAAAATATAGCAACATAAAATGCTTCACTACACTGACTTTTCATGGTTACAGGGATGCTTTAAGGGTTTCCATCCACTAGTTAAAACATCACTGTCCTATTAAGCTCTGCTTTCATATGCAGGCCGCTGATGCCCTCTGCTGCTGCATCGCTGTCAGTCTGAGGGCTTATAGTTGTACTTGCAGAAAGTGAGATTAAGCTACTAGGTATCATCTTCACTTCTAATAAACATATGTGTCTTGTCAACAAGATATTGCAAAGACATTCCAACTCAACAGAACCGGGCAACAGAACAAATTGTTCATCACAAAGCTCTCTTCTCCAGGTTAAATTGTAATCATTCTTCCTTTTTTTTCTTTTCTTTTTTTTTCCTTTTTTTTTTCCTTTTTTTTTTTCCCTAAAGATAACATGCTGTGGCAGTATTTCAGAAATTCACCCAATATCATGGAGAAGGAGAGGCAGGCTTTATAACAAAAATACCAGTCATCAAGTCCTCTAATTCCACTAGAGTTTACAGGAACCAGTTTGGATTGGGTTGTCATGGTGCCCTGAACATACATTGTATATCTGAATAAGGGCACTATTTCAAAGTTTGGTGTGATGGGTAGGTGTACTATGGTATTTCTTACAGGTGCTGTGTAATGCATTGTTGGTAACCCTTTGCTCACCTACACCTGCAATGGGAGAGGGCACCCACCACTCAAGTGCTTGTATATGCTTCGGGCATGTGTGTGCACAGTGTGCAGCACAGGGATCCCTGCACGCACACAAGGAAGCTAAATCTAGTATGGTATGGAGCCAGGTCATTGCTCTGATGGTGGGAGGGAAACCCACATAGTGGAGTCAGCTTGTCTGATCCCAAAAAAGGACAGCAATGGGAGAAAGAGTTAAAAAATTATTTCTTTATTTTCTGTGGTTCAAGCAAACCTTGCCAGCACAGAACATGAAGTTAGCATCTTTGTGCAGCAAAGGGGGGAAGATGGCTCTGTGAGATGATCACCCATCCATTGTCACCCACTCTGATTTCAGCAGCTAGCCAGAATTTGGGGACAGACATGCTGTTTCCATTAGGAGAAATAATTGATGAAGAAATCAGATATTTCTCTGATGCACTCCTATTTTTCTGCAGAGAATGTACAAAGCCCTTGTTTCCCTTCCCCCATTGTGTTCAACCAGCGGGAGACAAGACTTTGCCGTTCAAAACTCAAAAATGTTTTCCAGCTAGGACTCTTCCTGAAGACCATTTCTTACCCTTTTTCTTATGGATACATTACAAATGTGGGTTTGGCTGTCTGTGGCCTTTCTCACACATATCTGCATTGCTCTGAGTGCTTCTTGCTGGGTACAGAAGATGTACTGACTGCTGCCCCAGCAGCGGTCCATTCCCAGCGGCTCAGCACAGCTCTTTTAATAGACATTGCCCCAAAAATTTGCCAGCAGAGCTGTTCACATCAGTCCCCTCACTTTAATACTATTTNTCCATGTCTTTCATGTGCTGGGGGCTCCAGAACTGTACACAGTACTCCAGATGGGGATCCAGATACTCCAGATGATCTTGGAGGCCTTTTCCAATGACTGTCTGATTCTAAAAAACAGAAATTTGCTACCTATTTGTTTTCAGCTAGACTAATTTAAGTGGCAGGCACACAAGCAACTTGGCTATCAGACTTTCAGGGGTGAAAACACAGGCACCCAGCAACAAGGAGCTAGAGGTAGATGAAGATGGTGCCCACATCCACTGGCAGGACTGAACTGAGTTAAGCATATCTGTGGCCCAGCCTTCTCCTGCCATCTGCCATGCACGTGCACACAGTTTGGTGGGACAGTGTCCAGATACATGTGCATCTTTCCCCCACACAGGCAGCATGGCTGCAGAATGCAAACTGCTGCTAACCACTCCACATATGGCTTGCATTTCTCAGATGTGGCAGTATCCTTGTTTCCTTGTTTCTGACAACTGTGATGGAAAGGAGCTCCCTTAAGGGCTTTTTTCTCTTTTCCCTGAACAAAGAACAGCTCTCTCCTCCTTAATATGAGATCTAATTCCAGTCCCTGTTTCAGTAGCACTTCAAACAGGACATCTGAAGAAGCATTTTCTGTCTGTGTTCGTTCCCTGAAATACAGACTCCCTCTTTTTAGCAGGTACTAAATTAAAAGGTGATTCTCAACTGAAGAAAGCAACCTAGAGAGATGATTCCTTCCTCTGGGCATGAAGAAATCCATCCCCATGGAAGAAAACAAGGTCTTAAAACAGAATAAATAAACCTTCCCACACTTCTGTGCACTACACACAGCTGTAAATGCAGTGTTTTCTGGGGAAGGTCATGGAGTCCATCTGCTAATGGGTTTCCTGCCTGAGGGTATTTACAGGGAGAGTACATTTGATGGACAAGGGCCATCACGGGTGAAAACAGTTTGACAGCACAGAAGATGAAAGCAGAGAATGACCAAAGCAGCTCAGAGCAACGTCCTTTAAGGACATGTCATAGTAACAGCTCGGACACTGCACACTTCTGGCAACTACATTTGAACAAAGAAAGAAGCTTGAAGAAATGCATCTGACAAGGGCTCTCACAAAAACTGCACAAGGCAGCTCCAAGCAGAAAACCTTCAAGCAGGGAGGGAAGGAAGGAGGAAGGAAGGAGAGGGCACACACAGAGCCATGCTAGTGTAATAATGAAGGCTGCATTCAAGGAGTTAATATTTTTTCAGGTAAATAAAAAGCAGATTTATAAGGAAGTTGGCAAAAATATTTTAAAATTATTCAAAGATTTGATCAAATCTGTCCCTTCTATTATTTTTTTTACCACTCACATCAGAAGAACGATGTATTAAGAGCTGGTGAAAGGGACCACACTGAAAAAGTGCACAGGCAGGGACAGGGTTTGTCCTTCAAAGCACAGGAGCTGTATACTCTGACAGGCACAAACTGGCTTTTAGCTTCTCATGATTTGCCTATGCTTCTCTAGGCTGTTTAGCCTGGAGAAGAGAAGACTGAGAGGGGATCTTACAAATTATTATCAATATCTAAGGGGTGTCAAGAGCATGGGGCCAGACTGTTTCACAGGGTAAGGGGCGATGGGCACAAATTGAAATGAGGAAGCTGCATCTGAGCATAAGGAAAAATCTTCTTTCCTCTAAAGTTGCAAGAGCCCTGGAACAGGCTGTCCAGATAGGTTGTGGAGTCTTTTGTAGAGAGATTCACAGCCCACCTGCATGTAATCCTGTGCAACCTCCTCTAGGTGACCCTGCTTTAGCAGGGATGTTGGACAGATGATCTCCAGAGGTCCCTTCCAGCCAGTCATGTTCTGTGATTCTATCATCTGTCCATCATTTGAAATCACTTCGATCGTCTTCTCTTATCCTGTGCCCCTACAATCCCTCTCATGTCTATGCCATAAGTGACTCCATCAGCAGGACTACAGATGGTAGTCATCACCATGACTCCACCTGTAAATGACAAGTCCTAATTATTTCCCTAATCCTAACTGTTTGCTGAAGGTAAAACCAAAGGTTTCTTTTAAGAAGAGGTTTTGAAATCCTCTTCTTCTAAAAAGAGGATCCTCTTTTAAGAAAAGGTTGGTGAAGCCTGCTTTACTCAGCCGTACCAGCCTGAACTGTCTCTTGCCATGCATCACTGGAAAACACATGGAGTGATGAACACAAGAGTTGTCTCCTGCAGCACTATGGAGCTGGACACGAGGCTTTATCACCCCATCCTAATGGCATCTTTTTGCAGCTGAGATGCAGAAAAGAGGCCATGACAAAAACTGAAAGTATAGTAGTAACGGAGCTTAGTTGTCATGTATAAAACAAGAGACAACCACAGACTAATGAGAGACAGAGTCATCTGTGAGGAAGGGCAAAACAATGCTTGTACTCCGGGAAAAAAGGCAAATAAGTTGCTGGTTCTGTGAGTTTATTGCAAGCCAGAAAAACAAACAAACAAATATCAAACAAAAAAAATCAAAACCAAACAAAAAAACCCAAACCAACCAAAAAATCCCAAACCAACCAAAACCCAACAAAATCCAACCAACCAAACACGCAAACACCTTGCTATTGCAGATGTATCACCTCTCAGTCAGCAATAGCAAGGTGAATCAGATGCCTGAATCAAGGTACTTCAACTTCTTTGGGAATTTGGGCCCTAGATAAGGGCACAGAAATGAAGGCAAAACGGAAGAGCATGAGCACGGCCACTGACAGGAGGGAGAATCAGCTATAGGAGGGTCCAAGCTCTGTTCAGTCTTTCAGTTTAGGTAGAATGGCAGTGTCACATTTCTGATGTGCAAAATGAAAGCTCCCAAAATCCAGAGACATGGTAAAAGAACAACTGAAAATCTGGCATGCTGAAATCACGACCATGGAGAGAAGGTAACTGAGACAATCCAAGTGAAAGTGGAAGATGAAGTGAAATGCCCAACAGAAGATTTATAAAAACACGGAGGCAGTTGGTTCCTTTTCGTGCCACTCTGAAACCAGAGTAGGCAACAGTCCCTTTCCATGTGCTAGATATATCCAAGATCATAATGCACTATGTGACTGGCAGTGCATAAGCACTCCCTGGGCTCATGGAGCTGTTTTACAGATTGTTTGACAGTGATCTCAGTCAAGCACCCTCTTCTCATCACTGAGAATAAATCTGAAGAATGAGGTTTCAAGAGGTGTTGACACTGGCTCTGTCATACAAGTTTCTCAGGTTAAATAATATTGACAGAAAGCCTTTCTAGTATTTTTTCAAGAGCATGAGTCCCTACTGGGTAACCCTATCATTTTTCATATATAAGAGCTGAAGGCTTGTGTGCAATTTATTACCATTATCTGTTTATTTATATGGTTAAAAAATATTTTTTTTTTAATTAAAGAAAATATCAAACAGGTCAGAATTGTCCATTTTTATCATGTTAGAATAGATTAGTTAAGATACCACCTTTAATTTTATTCTGAGATTTAGGTTGCAATTTTCAAAATGACCCTTGGAAAACAGGCACCAAAGCTACTTTTTAAAGGTACTTGGACAATGGAAATATCTGGATACAAAACCTCAATTAATTTTGACACCACTGGCTGCCTGCCCCACTGAATTGGTTGTGGGAATTAACGAGGCAGGAATTATAAAATACGTAGTTATTTTATTTCCTGAAAGCCCTACCCACAACTGTATACAAATTAGTTAGACTGGGTTCAAAACTCATTCAGGAAAATCTTCAAAAGGATGCTTACAG
>WBNM01032478.1:6044-22428 GCA_013399055.1 Ramphastos sulfuratus | reverse complement strand
GGAAGGGAGGGCGACAGGGAGGACGGGGAAGGGAAGGGAAGGGAAGGGAAGGGGAAGGGAAGGGGAAAGGAAAGAGGAAAGAGGAAAGAGGAAAGAGGAAAGGAAAAAGAAAAAGCCTTATGTGCAGAAATCTCCAATTTAATTTCCCTCTTTGACAGGCTAAGTGGCCTTGCAGATAAGGGCAACACAGTGGATGTGATGTATCTTGTTATTAGTGAGCTTTGTGATAGTGTTTCACAGGACATTCTTCTAATAAAACTAAGAAAATATGGTCTAGAACTAGATAAAATTACCATGAGGTGGAGGTAACAGCTGGCTGAAAAACTGCTCTCAAGGAGTAGTTATCAATGGTTCACTGTCAAAGCAGGAAGAAATTTCTGGTGAGATTCCTGAGGGATCTGCCCTTGCTCCAGCTATGTTCAATATTTTCATAATGACTCAGTTAAAGGGAAAAGAGATTACATTTATAAAATTTGCAATGTTGAGGAGCCAGGATGGTGGGAGCCCTTGGGAGGCCTGGATCAAAATCCAAGAAGATATTAACAGTTTGGAGTGATGGTCTGAAATTAAGATGAAATTCAATAAAAGCAAGTGTAAAGCATTGCACTTAGAGAGGAGAAATCAAATACAAACAGGAGACTGCCAGGGAGGGAGCTGTATCACAGAGAAGAGCTTCAAAGTTATGGTGGCTTACAAGCACAGTATCAGACAAAGGAACGAAGCTGCTCCAGAAAAGGGATTTGTTAACAAGGCCATCTTGTTAGGAGACCATGGTGCTAATAATTATCCTGCCCTCATTAAGAAGGGGCCTCAGTTAGAACCCTGTGCTCCATCCTGGGCTCAGATTATTTTTAAAAGCATAAAGAAGCTGGATGGAATTGAACAAAATCCATCTGAGAACAGTGAGGATGGCGGAGGCTGAAGGAGAGGTCTCAAGCTGACTCCTGGGAGCAGGGTGATAGTCTTGATTAAAGAGAAAATTAGGGAAAGATGTCATTAAGAGTCTTACAGCTGGAGCACAACCACCTTCTGTTCTCCAGCAGAACAGTCAGAAAACCTTTTTTCTGGGGGGGTGGGTGTTTTTTTTTGGCAAAGGAGTTTGGCATGTTAGTTAGAGATTTGAAGACAATTTCCATAAGACTGAAACACGCAAGAGAGGATTTACAGAAGCTTCTGTCCCTCTAGAGAAAGCAGAGCAGGATTAGCACAGTCCCAATGCCAGGACCTAGCAGAACTTTGTCTACTTCATGTTGGTAGGAGCAGCAAATTCAGAGATAGGATAATTTCTGTGATAAAGACAAAAAAGATCTCTCTGGTCCTGTGGAGAAAGAGCTGGAGTGAACTCATCTAACTATGATTCTGACTAAACACACATTAAAAACCCCTCAAAAAACTGTTACTATGGACTTAGAAAGGGTGGGTCAGAGCACATGAAGGAATTAGATTAATCTGCACCTCCTGACACCTCTTAAGAGTCTCCTTTCAGATCTTATTTCCCTTCTACTTTCTGAATTTTCAAACCACATTTCCAATATTTCAGTGCTCCTGTATTAAAAAACCTGCCCAGATTCTGTAACACCTCTTTTTCAGATATCAACCTGAAGAAAACCAAACTGATTGTACAAGACTTAGCATTGGATCCTAACAAGTGGTGACACTCAGCTGGCTGAAGGACATTTGTTGGTTGTGACCTTAATTCACAGAAGGGCTTGGAAGTGACCTTTAAACTCATCTGGTCCAGTTCCACTGCAGCAAGCAGGAACACCTTTAACTAGAACAGGTTGCTCAGAGCCACATCCAACCTGATCTGGAATGTTGCCCAGGCAGAATCATGGAATGGTTTGGAAGGGACCTCTAAAGCTCTTCTTGTCCAACCCCAACACAGTGAACAGAAACATCTTCAACTCAGCCTGGTTGCTCAGAGCCCTGTCCAGCCTCACCTGGAATGGTGCAAGGGATGGGGCATCTGCCACCTCTCTGGGCAACCTGGGACAGTATTTTATCAACCTGAGTGTAAAAAACATCTCTGCCTTAGATACAGTCTAAATCTCCCTGTTTTAACAAAACCCAGCAGCCCCTGTCCTGTCACAACAGCCCCTGCTAAAAAGCCTGTCCCCAGCTTTCATACAGCCTCCTTTAAGTACTGAGAGGCCACAAGAAGGGCTCACTGGAGCTTTCTCCAGGCTAAACAACCCAAACTCCTTCACTTTATTCACATAGAAGAGGTGTTGCAGCTTGGCTTAACTAAAAATATATCTCATAACACTGAAGAGAATAAAGAGTCATAATAAACCATAAGTTTGCTGATGACACCAAGCTGTGTGGTTCAGCAGACAGGCTGGAGGGCAGGGATGGCATCCAGAGGGACCTGAATAGGCTGGAGAGGTGGGCACAAGCCAAACTCATGAGGTTCAACCAAGTGCAAGGTCCTGCAGCTGGGTCTAGGCAATCCCAAGCACAAATCCAGGCTGGGCTGTGTCTGGCTGGAGAGCAGCCCTGAGGAGAGGGACTTGGGGATGCTGCTGGACAAGAAGCTCAACATGAGCCAGCAGTGTGCACTTGCAGCCCAGAGAGCAACCAGATCCTTGTGGTCCCTTCCAACCCTGGCTGATTCTATAACCTCACACACACACACTGCTCCATCTCTTCTTGCCTGGGATAAGGAAGCTTTCTTGGCCAGCCTGCAAAGGAAAACAGCTTTCAGACAGCACTGGGGAGGGCCTCAGTGTTTTCTGGTCACTGGATGTGATTTATTCCTACTGAAATGGGTGCAAAATGGCAAGGAATGGGTGAAGCCTCAGCTGCCTCTCCAACACTCATGGTATAGAAGAGAGGCAGAGCTCTGCACAGGGAATCCACTGCAAAGCTGTGATTGAGCCTTTAGCTTTCGAAGCTACTACTCAACGCTGATCTATGTGTGTATTAAAATATCATCATCTTCTTTTCTCCTCATTAGAATTACAGGTTTGGTTTATTGTTACTCTTCCCATGGAACCTTCTCTTTTTATTAGCATTATGCAATCTGTACAAAAGCAAAATTTAGTCCTTTCAGGCAGCTGAAAGGAAGCAATCCTTTATATGACAAATCCAACATTATCATATGTAAACCTCATTTACTATGTAATGTCTTCCTGTTTCCAGTTCATTAATTGAATGAAACCTATTTTCACGTTCTGGTAGGCAGCAGTGTTCTTCAACTAACACAAAAGGTGCTTTTTTAGGAGAGGAGAAAAAAAAAAAGTAATGGTAGAAAATATTGAATATAATAATGAGGCCAAAAATATATGGATTTGGTGGTGTTGGAGGGGGGAAACAAATCAGTACACTTCTCAAAAATGAAAAGGAAAAAGAAAAAAAGGCAAAAAGGGAGACTGGAGTCTGCAGCTAACATAGAATCATAGACTCATAGAATGGTAAGGTTGGAAGGGACCTCAAAGATCATCCAGTTCCAACACCCTGCCATAGGCAGGGACACCTCCCACTAGCACAGGTCACTCAAGGCCTCGTCCAGCCTGGCCTTGAACACCTCCAGGGAGGGAGCAGCCACAACCTCCCTGGGCAACCTGTGCCAGTGTCTCACCACCCTCACTGCAAACAACTTCCTCCTAACATCCAGTTTCAATCTCCCCTCTGCCAGTTCAAACCCATTGCCCCTTGTCCTGTCATTGCAAGACCTTGTCAATAGTCCCTCCCCAGCCTTCCTGTAGCCCCCTTCAGATACTGGAAGGCTACTCTAAGGTCTCCTGGAAGCCTTCTCTTCTCCAGGCTGCAGAGCCCCAACTCTCTCAGCCTGTCCTCACAGCAGAGCTGCTGCAGCCCTCTCAGCATCTTGGTGGCCTCCTCTGGACTGGCTCCAACACTTCCATGTCCTTCCTGTGCTGGGGGCTCCAGAACTGCACACAGGACTGCAGCTGGGGTCTGAGGAGAGCAGAGCAAAGGGGCACAATCCCCTCCCTTGCCCTGCTGCCCACACTGCTCTTGCTGCAGCCCAGCACACAGTTGCTGTCTGGGCTGCACTCACACTGCAGCCTCATCTTGAGCTTTTCATCACCCCAGACCCCCAGGGCCTTTTCCTCAGGGCTGCTCTCAGCCATTCCCCACCCAGCCTGGAGTTGTGCTTGGGATTGTGCCTACCCAGGTGCAGGACCTTACACTTGGCCTTGTTGAATGTCATGAGGTTGGCCTGGGCACACCTCTGCAGCCTGTCCAGGTCCCTCTGGATGGATCCCTGCCCTCTAGCAAGTCGACTGTGCCACACAGCTTGGTGCCAGCTGCACCCTTGCTGAGGCTGCACTGATTCCTCTGTCCATGGCACTGACAAAGATGTCAAACAGCACTGGTGCCAGCAATGATCCCTGAAGGACACCACTTGGCACTGGTCTGCAGGTGGACATTGTGCCCTTGATCACCACTCTCTGGGTGCCACCATCCAGCCAATAACTTACCCAGCAGTGCTCCACACATCCAGTCCATGTTTTTCCAGCTTGGTGCCCAGGATGCCATGTGGGACAGAGTCAAATGCCTTACTCAGGTCCAGGTAGATGCCATCAGTTGCCCTTCCCTTGTCCACTCTCGCTGTGACTTCTTCATCAAAAGCCACCAAATTTGTCAGGCAGGATCTGCCTTTGGTGCAGCCATTGCTGGGTACCACCAATCACCTCTGCTTTGTTTTCCATTTGCCTCAGCAGAGCTTTCAGCAGGATCTGCTCCATGATGTTGCCAGGCACAGAGGTAGGATTTATCAGATTAGGCACTACACCACTTGTTCACCAGGTGAGCAATCTGACTTGGACAAATGCTATTGCCTTGCTCCCAGGCTCCAAAGAATGGGCTGCAAGTCGAGACAGAGCCCATCCTGACAAGGCTTCAGACATCCCCAAAGTGTCAAAATCACTGAACTTGACACAAGACAGCTGTGCTAAGAGGAGAGGCAGGGGATTAGTGCCCTCTTCAGTGACGAAGCACTGGTGTTTTGTTTTCATGTGACCCAGCCTGTACCTAGCAGAGCCTTCTCCCCTTACTGCCCAGCACCATCTTCCTGAATCGAGGACTCTGCCAGGTATTTGCCATGAGATTGATCAAGCACATTGCATTTGTCACCCTTTAACGTGCCTAGTGAGAGGGACAACCACCACCAGTCACCCTCCCGGGATTCCTTGCTTAGAACATCTTCGCTTTGCCCACGGCACAGTTTAATCGAAGGCAGTAAGTGTGCTGATTGTTTTGTTTTAACATCTCCTGTGCCAGGAGTGCCTGACTAACAGCTTTCCATCCCTATTCAAGTATCTGTGTTAGGAGTAAGTCTTTGCTCTTTTGAAAGGCTTTGGATCAGGGTCTAAAGGAACTGAAAAGTCTCCCATAACTGGGAAGGGCTGGGTGCCCTCACTAATTGCTCCTTTCATGTCAGGATGAAAACAAATTCTTCAGCTCTCCTTTTAAATCCGTGAAGTTCAATCCCTTGATGCATTGGACCCTGACTTTAGATGTGTGGATGAGGAGAGGAGGAGAAGGGGAGGACAAAGCCCAGGGCAGAGGACTGGACACAGACTGCACATGTATGTACTATACAGACCAAAGGCTTGATGCAGCACATGGCTTGGGTTCTGCTGTGCTTAAAGGCTCCAAACGTTGCAGGGTTCAGGAGTTCACAGCATGCTACATTTAAAACACTCATTGCTAGCCAGGAGACCTGAGCTCAGGAAGCCTCTCTGATGCTCTGCAGTAGCTGCTTACTGTGAAGAATTTGTTTCTCCTCGGGAAGCTGATTTTTTACTTTGCTGTCCTCCCAGACTGAAGTGTCACCTCTGTTCTAGGCAGAGGTGAGGATGGAGGGGAGTGGGAGAGCTAGAGAGCAGGAAGCTTTGGTTGGGGGTATCTCAGTGCCAAACCATGGTTTGGGGGAATCACAAGGTGGCTATTCAACACCAAGAAATGTGTCTGGTGAACAGAGATGGGGAATTCTGAGGCAAATTAGAAGCCAAGCACACAAGTTGCAGAGATGATGGAATTTTACAAATACCATAATGGAGTTTTGCAAATACCATAATGGAGTTTTACAAATACCTTAAAGAAAAACTCAACCAACCAAAACCCAAAAGAACTAATCCAGAATTAAGGTCATTTTTAAAAAATGATTTGTTTAACTGAGTGCATATCACCCAAAAAACCCTCAAACACCTCAAGCAAACAAAAAAATAAAGAACAACAAAAGACCACAAAGAAAAACAAAACAAACAAAAAAAAACCCAAACCCAAACTACAAAACAAGAACAACTCCTTGATGTGGGTAACTAACAGCTGTGTTTAAAGCATTAAATGCCTTTGCCCTGGAAAGAAGATGATCTGCCTGAAACTATTGGATATTTCCATCTACAGGTTCAAAAAGCCTATGTAAATACAGTGCTACAAATAAATAAGTGTGGGGAAAGCAGCAGTATCACAGAATCCCAGCATGTAAGGGAACTCTGCAGGTCATCTAATCCAATCCCTCTGCTGAAGCAGGGTCACCAGCAGCAGGCTGCCCAGGATTGGTAGTTTCAGAGGGACAAGGATCTGCTGGGGAGGGTCCAGTGGAAGGCTATGAGGATGATGAGGGGACTGGAGCACTGCCTGAGGAGGAGAGGCTGAGGGACCTGGAGCTGCTTAGTCTGGAGAAGACTGTGAGAAGATCTAATCAATTTTTATAACTATCTGAGGACTGGGGGTCAGAAGAGGGGGGACAGGCTCTGCTCACTGCTCCCTGGGATAGGACAAGGAGCAATGGATGGAAGCTGCAGCACAGGAGGTTCCAGCTCAACACAAGGGGAACTTCTTGACTGGAAGGCTCCCAGAGCACTGGCACAGGCTGCCCAGAGAGGTTGTGGAGTCTCCTTCTCTGGAGCCTTTCAAGGCCTGTCTGGATGTGTTCCTGTGTGCCCTGAGCTGGATTGTCTGGTCCTGCTCTGGCAGGGGGGTTGGACTCGATGAGCTCTGGAGGACCCCTGACATCCTGTGAGCCTGTGACTGCATCCAGGCAGGCTTGGAATTTGTCCAGAGAAGGAGACTCCACAACCTCTCTGTGCAGCCTACTCCAGTGCTGTCACCCTCAAAGTCAAGTTTTTGCTCATGTTCCTTCTGTGTTTGATTTGTGCCTGTTGCCTCACGTCCTGTCACTGGGCACCACTAAAAAGAGTCTGGTCCCTCATGGCTGATGCTGTGGGAAGCACATGGTCAACTGCAGGAGTCTCCAGTCTGTGTGTTTGTGGACAGCAGGTGGATCTGAACAGACCACCCATCCCCCCATGACATAAATACTGCTGTTTGGGCAAAAGAACTAGAAATCCTAAAGAGAGAGGTAGACAAAGTACAATCATAAGCTGCCTCCACAAAATGCCTTCTTACACTGAAATAATTTTTCCCACAGAGGGATTTCACCCCGCAGTTGATTCTGAAAGACAGTGAAACACAACAGATGAATGTTGCCTTGCATAAGGAGCACACACATGCATTTAAATCACTTACATTTTACTTCTTTATGATGCAATTGTGAATTGTGTTATTTTGCATTTGTAATTAGAGGTTGAAACAGATGGCAAAGGCTTGGTTTTAAAGTGATGGACTGGAGTGTGTGACTCAGTGTGTAAGGTCTCCTGCTCCATCAAGGGCTGAGGATGGAAACCCTACCAGGAGGTGGTCAAACAGCAAAATGTTTGCTGTATGTTGAAGTATCATAAGGGAGCTGCTACAAGGTTAAGAAACATTTGCAAAAATATTTTTATTTCTTCTTCCAAAATCTTCCTTACAGTTTTCTCACTGCCATGCTCTGGTTTTGGCACTTGGGGTATTTATGTTTCAAGAGATCATAGAATCATAGAGTCAGTCAGGGTTGGAAGGGACCACAAAGATCAGCCAGTTCCAATTCCCCTGCCGTGGGCAGGGACACCTCACACTAGATCAGACTGGCCACAGCCTCATCCAACCTGGCCTTAAACACCTCCAGGGATGAGGCTTCCACCACCTCCCTGGGCAGCTCCTGCCAGGCTCTCACCACTCTCATGCTGAGTCTGAATCTCTCCATTTCTACCTTGGTTCCCTTCCCTCCAGTCCGGTCACTACCTGACAGCCTAAAAAGTCCCTCCCCAGCTTTCTTGTAGCCCCCTTCAGATACTGCAAGGCCACAAGAAGGGCACCTGGGAGCCTTCTCCCCTCCAGCCTGAACCGCCCCAACTGCCTCAGTCTCTCCTCACCTCAAAGCAGCTCCAGCCCTCTGCTCATCCTCGTGGCCCTTCTCTGGACACCTTCCAGCCCATCCATATCCCTCTTATGAAGCTCCAGACGCAGCAGGCATGGGGGTGCAGGGTACAGCCAGCATGCACCCCTGCCCCCTCCAGGGGATGCAGGAGCAGCTCCAGCCCTCTGCTGATCCTTGTGGCCCTTCTCTGGACACCTTCCAGCACATCCATAGCCCTCTTGCAATAGGCACTCCAGAACTGGATGCAGTACTCCAGGTGGGCTCTCACCTGTGGGGAGTAGAGATCTAACAATGTATAATTAATACAGTAAGGAAAAAAGGGGGAAAAAAAAAGGTTAAATAACTCATATAAAATAGCATAAAAGGGTTTCAAAATTATGCTGCCTATTGTCTTGAAGGTTGAAGGCTTAGAGAAGCAGCTGACACAGAGACTGAAGTAGACAGAGGTCTCACACCAGCCTGTCCTTCTGCGGAAGTCAATGAAATTGCACCAGTCAAAACCCTAGAGCAGAGCTGCTACTCCACTTCAAGGCCTGTTGCAAAAAGAAGCTACAGCTATTGTTTTCTGAATCATTTCCTTTACAGAACTATTTGGTGATTTCAGTTTGGTTTAGTGTCCCAATGTCCTGTCCCTGCTGCAGATTATTTGCTGGAGTATAACCTTTCCAAAGATCTGATGAGGCATCTTACAAAATTCTCCTGCAGAAATGTCTCAGAGCTGTTCCAAATCCCTAGACAGTCAATGAAATGACCCAAATTTACTTTTGTGTCTTTTCTGTTAGCTCCTTAAAGTTCTATATTGTGTTGGGTCAAGAGGAGCATTGCTTGGAACAGTATCAAGACCATCCTAAGATGCAGTAGCATTGTTGAGACAAAAATTAAAAAAAAAAAAAAAAAAAAAAAAAAAAAAAAAAAAAACCCCCCCCCCAAAACAAAAAAAAAAAAAAAGAACCCCCCCCCCTAAACCACAAAAATAAAGATATAAAACATCTCAGTAGCTCATGAGGAAGCAGCTAAGTGTCTTTCTCAGCAGCTCATTGTTCTTGCCAGAGAGAGTGATTGGCATTGGAATGGGCTGCCCAGGGAGGTGCTGGAGTCACTGTCCCTGGAGGTATTCAAGCAAAGCCTGGATGGGGCACTTAGCGCCATGGCCTGGTTGACTGGATAGGGCTGGGGGCTAGGTTGGACTGGATGAGCTTGGAGGTCCCTCCCAACCTGGTTGATTCCATGATTCTATAAGGAAGCAGATAAGTTTTTTCTCAGCAGCTCGTGAGGAAGCAGCTAAGTTTTTTATGCACACATCAGATTCTGCTCAGAGTAGGTCAGTTTTCATATAGCTCAGCTAAACCCAGCCTAGATCAAGCAGGGGATTAACAACAGCACAAATGTGCTGTCTCTGTATTTGTAAAGCTGTGGAACAACCTCCAGACAAAGAGAAGACAGAGCCAGGTCAGAAAGCCCCCAGCACCGTAATGTTGTCCCTTCACAGCAGGAGCAGCATGACTACAAACCTTGTCAATAATTTGTTTCCCACAAAATACTACCTAAAGAGCTAGAAATGCTTCAGACTTCAAGAAATGTTGATGGAGATCACCTCCATGACACCAAAAAATGTAAACTGTCTCTTGAGAAATACAAAACATGAAAATACTCTGCTGTGAGTGTTGGAAGCTGAGCATCAAGCTGGAAGCAGCCACAGTAGTCTTGTTTTCTACCCTCCAGGTAACCACTGTAGAATCTGATGGCTCAACAATCCTAAAACAGTGAAATAGGTCCAGGCTTACCATATCAAAATCAGGAAACTTCACAACAATCAGAAGACCTCCCTTTCTGTGCTGTAATTCTGCTGTGCATGGTGAATAAATCCTGAAGGCTGCTCTGACACAAGAGAAGAGCAGGACACAAGAGGAGAGCAGGACACGTCCTCGTGTTTGCTGGGCATGGGCACAGAGTCAGAGTGTTGGGGGTTGGAAGTGACCTCAAAGCATCATCTAGTTCAACCACCCTGCCAGAGGGGGACCACCTAGAGCAGGGCACACAGGGATGCATCCAGGTGGGTTTTGAATGTCTCCAGTGAAGGAGACTCCACAGCCTGTTCTTGGAGTGCCAGACTGCAGGAGAGCAGCCCTGTGGAGAGGGAGCTGGGAGTGCTGGTGGAGAACATCCATGGCACAGCAATGTGCCCTTGTGGACAAGAGGGCCAATGGGATCCTGGGGTGCATTAAGAAGAGTGTGTCCAGAAGAGCAAGGGAGGTTCTCCTCCATCTCTTCTCTGCCCTAGTGAGACCTCCTCTTGAGTATTGCCTTCAGTTTTGGCCTTCCCAGTTCAAGAGGGGCAGGGATCTGCTTGAGAGAGTCCAGCAGAGGGCTACGAGGATGATGAGGGGACTGGAGCACTGCATGGTGAGGAGAGGTTGTGCAGTCTGGGCTTTGTAGTCTTGAGAAGAGTGAGAGGGGATCTACTAAATGTCTATAAATAACTGAGGGCTGGGGGTCAGGGCCGGGGGCTGGGTGGGGGCAGACTGCTCACTGCTCCCTGGGATAGGACAAGGAGCAATGGATGGAAGCTGCAGCACAGGAGGTTCCAGCTCAACACAAGGGGCAACTTCTTGACTGGAAGGCTCCCAGAGCCCTGGCACAGGCTGCCCAGAGAGGTTGTGGAGTCTCCTTCTCTGGAGCCTTTCCAGGCCTGTCTGGATGTGTTCCTGTGTGCCCTGAGCTGGATTGTCTGGTCCTGCTCTGGCAGGGAGGTTGGACTCGCTGATCTCTTTGGGTCCCTTCACACCCCTGACACCCTGTGAGCTTGTGACAGGGTATTCAAAACCCAGTCCCAAAGCAGCAACCTATAGCTACCACCTGTGAAGTTCAAATAGTGCAAGCCACAGAGCAGGGATCCCATGTGGCACCACTCATCCACAAGAATCCAAATCCCTCAGTGCCTTAAACCACCATAGGGTCTGGATCACCATATGAGCACGGCAGAGTCAGACTGGCAATATGTGGCTTATGTTTTTTATTAGAAACACTTATTAAAGCAACTTTTATAACTACCACTTTTATCTACCCAATTAGGCTGCTACTAGAGTGATTTTTAGTCTTTTTCAATCTGACTTTTTTTTTTCCATCCTAGCAGAGAAGTATTTACTGAATGCTAAGAATTAAACAGGCACTCTAGCTGCAGTCCTAGCACTTAGTTTTCTTCAACTAGTTTTAAATAAATAATATCGGAAATAAACAGATTGTAAAAATCTTCCTATAAATAATATCTGTTTACTATCATTTGGGATCAGTATGGACAAAGAACTAGAAGCAGAATGCTGAAAGAACAAATTTTCTTCAGGGAATTCATTCACATCTGTTCTTGGATGACAAGAGGATGAACAGATTTTTTTGTTTGTTTTAAAGGAAGAAAATAGAAAGGAAATGTAATTTTCAAAAGGAAAAATGGTTTCCTGTGATCTTTAGCTGAAAGTTCTGATGGTTTTTTGTTCTAACTTAACTGATTAGCCCAATTCTAATAAAACAAAGCAAAAACCACAGCATGGTGGGGGTTGGAAGGAGATCATCCGGGTCCCTTCCAACCCTTCCAACCCCTGACATCCTGTGAGCCTGTAGATTATAGGTCTATTCCAAAGCCTTAAAATCCCTCCTTTTTGGTTTTGTTGGTTTGGGGTTTTTTTTTCCTATTTATGTTTTTTCTCAAACTCCTGCTAAAGCAGGATCACCCCCAGCAGGTTGCTCAGGATCACTATATCCAGGTGGGTTTGCAATCTCTCCAGAGAAGGAGACTCCACAGCCTCCTTGGGCAGCCTGAGCCAGTACCCTCCCAGGAAAGATTTTTTTTCCTCATAGAATCATAGAATGGTAAAGTTGGAAGGGACCTCAAGGATCATCTAGGTCCAACCCCCTGCCATAGGCAGGGACACCTCCCACTAGTACAGGTTACTCATATTTAGGTTAGATTTCATTCCAGTTTGTGCCCACTGACAAAGGACTGAAGAGAGTCTGGTCCCATCCTTTGGACTCCTGTCTTTCAGATATTGATGAGACCCCCTCTCAGTCTGCACTTCTCCAAGCTCAACAGCCCCAGGGCTTTCAGCCTTTCCTCCTCACAGAGATGCTTCAGGCCCCTAAGCACATTCACAGTCTGCCCAAATCTCCATTGGTTCCTTGGTTCTCTTGAACTGGGCAGCCCAGAATTGGACCCAGGTATGGCCTCACACAGCCAGAGGAGAGGGGAAGGACAATGTCCCTCAACCTGCTGGCCACACTCTTTGTGATGCAAGCCAGGGCACCACTGACTTTCTTGGCCAGGAGGGCACACTAATGTGTGATAGGGAATTTAATTAGATTAAGATCACCCTCAAGCTTGTTTTGCTTGAATTTCTACAGCTTCTGTGCACCTCAGCTACGAGGCCTGGCAAGGGTTGAGTTCTTCCAAGACGCATTTATTTCAGAGCTGCAGGATTGATGAAGGTTTTAGAGTTACAAATTCCTGTTTTTCTTGAAGCAACATCTTTGAAGATATGCAAAGAGGGATTTCTCAGCACTCTTCAGAAGGAGTCTCGAGTGATTTGCCACTTTTGAGCACAGAGATTGCCTTCTAATTCAAGCAAACATTTGGAAAACAAGGGGGAAAAAAAGGAAAAAAAGGATGTGAAAAAATGCTCATTAGGAAAACAACATTGAGAATCTCAGTAGAAATGTTCAACCAACTCGATTTTAGAGTTGTGGTTTCAGGTCCTGGAGGAGGAACAATGTGCAGCATTTTTGATATGAGGACAAATGGGAAAAAAGAGGAGAGTTAGCAAAGGGGAACCCTCAGGAAATTCAGTAAGGGCAAGGGTGTGGAGTCCTGCACATGGAGGGGAATAAGCCCCTGCAGCAGTACAGGTTAGGGGTTGACCTTCACGAAAGCATCTCTGTGGAAAAGGACTTGGGAGTGCTAATGAAGGAGTTCACCAATGGTTCCCTTTGGAAGGATTCCAGTCATACCTAGATGCAGTCTTTGGTGACCTGCTGTGTGTGACCATGCCTTAGCAGAAGGGTTGGACTAGTGGTCCCTTGCAGCCCCAACTGTTCTGTGACTTTGTGAAAACCCATCAATAAAAACAAAAAAAAGAGGGATTTTAAGGGTTTGGAATAAACCCATAATCCACAGGCTCACAGGATGTCAGGAGTTGGAAGGGACCCAAAGACATCATCCAGTCCAGCCCCCCTGCCAGAGAAGGATCATGCAATCAAACTCAGGGCACACAGGAACACATCCAGACAGGCCTGGAAAGGCTCCAGAGAAGGAGACTCCACAACCTCTCTGGGCAGCCTGTGCCAGTGCTCTGGGACCCTTCCAGTCAAGAAGTTGCCCCTTGTGTTGAGCTGGAACCTCCTGTGCTGCAGCTTCCATCCATTGCTCCTTGTCCTATCCCAGGGACCAAGTGAGCAGAGCCTGTCCCCCCCTCCTGACCCCCAGCCCTCAGATATTTATAGACATCTATTAGATGCCCCTTTCAGTCTTCTCTTCTCCAGACTAAGCACTCCAGATCCATGAGCCTCTCCTCCTCAGGCAGTGCTCCAGTCCCCTCAGCATCCTCATAGCCCTGCACTGGACTCTCTCCAGCAGATCCCTGTCCTTCTTTAACTAGGGAGCCCTAAACTTAAAGCAGTATTCCAGATGGGATCTCACCAGGGCAGAGTAGAGGTGGAGGAGAACCTCCATTGATCTTCTGGACACACTCTTCTTAATGCACCCCAGGATCCTATTGGCCCTCTTGTCCAGAAGGGCACAGTAAAAGCATATTCCCAATGCTGAAGTCATTCCTGCTGTTCCTCAGATTGGTAACGGGTTCTCTTTTGAGATGCTATTTTGGCTCTAGTAGGCTATAGCATGGCCAGCAGGGCAAGGGAGGGGATTCTGCCCCTTTGCTCTTGTCAGACCCCACTTGGAGTCCTGTGTACAGTTCTGGAGCCCCCAGCATAGAAAGGACATGAAACTGTTGGAGCCAGTCCAGAGGAGGCCACCAAGATGCTCAGAGGGCTGCAGCAGCTCTGCTATGAGGACAGGCTGAGAGAGTTGGGGCTCTGCAGCCTGGAGAAGAGAAGGCTTCCAGGAGACCTTGGAGTGGCCTTCCAGTATCTGAAGGAGCCTAAAGGAAGGCTGGGGAGGGATTATTGACCAAGGTCTTGCAATGACAGGACAAGGGGCAATGGGTTTGAAGTGGCAGAGGGGAGATTGAAACTGGATGTTAGGAGGAAGTTGTTTGCAGTGAGGGTGGTGAGACACTGGCACAGGTTGCCCAGGGAGGTTGTGGAGCACAGAATCACTCAATGTGATCTTCGATCAAGTTGGGTGATTCTGTGGTCCACAACCTCCCTGGAGGTGTTCAAGGCCAGGTTGGACGATGCCCTGAGTGACCTGTAGTAGTGGGAGGTGTCCCTGCCTATGGCAGGGGGTTGGAACTGGATGATCTTTGAGGTCCCTTCCAACCTTCCCATTCTATGATTGTATGATTCTATAGAAATAAGAAGGTTATTCTCACTCAGACAAACAGGTATTTGGAAGCCCAGCTCTATTTACATAGTAGATGGACACATTCAGAGGCAGCATTTGCTGGCTTTCAGAAGAGAGAACATTCCCCTGGTTTGCTGATAGCATTGCTGTGTGCCGCGCATAGGAAATCGCCTCTGTAGCGCTAATGTACATTTGGCTTCACCTCTTGCATATTGATTGCTCTCTGAGTGGCAAAGACCGAGCCACGTGGCAGTGTGTGCAACATGAACAACTTGATTCCAAACCTACACTCCTTCAGCCATATGCTCACTGATATCTGAGCATAAATCCACTGAAATTTACCATCAGAGCAATAAACCCTCCAGCGTTTCAGCAGGGCTGGACCTGCGCAACGTTTGATAGCTTTGGAGAGTCATATTTTCTGATATCATTATTTATATATAGGGGGCCCAAGACCAGGAGATAACCTTAAGCTTTGGTAGCATTTAACACTTGCAAATAATCATCACTACTGTACCACTCTCACACTCCCTAATCTGCTAACATATGTCTACATTTTCTACGTGTTTATGTAGTACTTTATATGGAAATGTTTCATTACTGCCCGCAGCAACATGTGGCATTTCTTCAAGAACATTTCAGCACCTTCTAACATGGTTTCTTCAAATGCCTTTCTAATTGTGAGGATTTCATTCTACAAATGTTATCACTGCTCAGGCAGATTAATTTTCTTAACTGCTTAACATGCAGGCTCTAGGCATTCCTATAACATGTAAAATATACAGTACAGAATTAATATAAATAAACTACTGCCAGGCTACTATGGATCAGATTTAAAGCAGCATGGATCAAGATAACTCCATTTTAAGACTTACAAGCCTTTCAGGCACTGGAATGAGCTGCTCAGGGAGGTGGTGGAGTAACCAACCCTGGATGTGTTTAAGGGAATGTGGTGCTTGGGGCTATGGTTTAAGGTGAAGCTTATTGAGTAGGGTTCTAGGTTGGACTTGGTGATCCTGAGAAGCTTTGCCAACCTGCATGTTCCTGTGATTCTATGATTGCTTTGGTATCACTTCATCTAATTTTTTCTTTTGACATAGAAATGAAAATTTCAATTAATTATGATTGAATCAATTTCTCTAAACCCAGTCATAGAATCATAGAATGGTAAGGTTGGAAGGGACCTCAAGGATCATCTAGTTCCAACCCCCTGCTATAGGAAGGGACACCTCACACTAGTACAGGTCACTCAAGGCATCGTCCAACCTGGCCTTGAACACCTCCAGGGAGGGAGCAGCTACAACCTCCCTGGGCAACCTGTGCCAGTGTCTCACCACCCTCACTGCAAACAACTTCCTCCTAACATCCAGTTTCAATCTCCCCTCTGCCAGTTCAAACCCATTCCTCCTCATCCTGTCATTGCAAGCCCTTGTCAATAGTCTCTCCCCAGCCTTCCTGCAGCCCCCTTCAGATACTGGAAGATCATCCAGTCCAACCCCCCTGTCAGAGCAGGACCAGACAATCTAGCTCAGGGCACACGGTAACACATCCAGACAGGCCTTGCAAGGATCCAGAGAAGGAGACTCCACATGGAAAGGAAGAAACTGATTTCTGCTGCAAAGTCCACCAAAAAACTTTCATTTTCC
>WBNM01032477.1:0-18968 GCA_013399055.1 Ramphastos sulfuratus | reverse complement strand
CCACCCTCACCGTAAAGAACTTCGTACACTTTGATGACAGACATCAAAGCACAGGAAGGACATGGAACTGTTGGAGCAGGTCCAGAGGAGGCCACTAAGATAATCAGAGGGCTGCAGCAGCTCTGCTGTGAGGACAGGCTGAGAGAGTTGGGGATCTGGAGAAGAGAAGGCTTCCAGGAGACCTTGTAGTAGCCTTCCAGTATCTGAGGGGGGCCTACAGGGAGGCTGGGAAGGGACTATTGACAAGGTCTTGTAATGACAGGACAAGGGGCAATGGGTTTGAACTGGCAGAGGGGAGATTGAAACTGGATCTTAGGAGGAAGTTCCAACCTCTAACATTCTGTGATTCCTTTCGATGATTCCAATGTCTGACCGTTCTCATGGTGGAAAGTTTTCTTCTGGAGTCCAATCAGAATCTCACCTGGAGTAACTTGTACTCATTGCCCCTTGTCTTTTCCATGGAGCAGGTCTCTAAAACCAGAGCAACTTGGTAATTCTTTGAGATTTGCCTACAACTTACGAAAACAGAGGAGGTGTTCTAACTGCTGGTTTTACTGCGTGGGCCAGCTGAATGAATGGTTTGGGTCCCGGAAACACAACTCTGCTGCTTTCAGGACATAATCAAGAGAGTTTAATTAGAAAATGTGTTTGTGTGCAAATATTTAGCTCTCAGGTCACAGAGAAATCAGAAAATCACATAATGGATTGGGTTGGAAGGGGCCTCCCAAGGTCATGCAGTCCAACCCTCTCTGCAGTAAGCAGGGGCATCATCAACAGCTCAGGTTGCCTAGAGCCTTCTGGATCCTCACCTTGAATATCTCCAGGGATGGGGACCCAACCACCTCCCTGGGCAACCTGCTGCAGTGTTCCACTAAAATGTGCTGTCAGAAAGTAAGCAAGGAGGACAGAGATGTCTGAACTCAGTATTATGAGCTGGAAGCAGGAGGTGTATTTTGCTACAAGGCCCAGAGTGACAAAGGGACACTAATGATATTGGTGGGACCCTCAAATGGTACTGGCAGCCGACTGCAGGTCTGCTGCTGCTAAAGGTTCAGAGTAGGTCAGACACCACAGGCCATAGTTAGAGGAGCAGGCTTTCCAGAAACACTTGGCCACCCACACTGCCCACAGGGATGGGCACTGACAGCAAGCCAGCAGCTGTGGAGCTTTTCTTTCAAGGTGGTGTTTCCAGTCACCAAACCAAGCTGAGGCAGGGAATATATTCTCAGGAGTGTCTTCTGGCTTTCTCTTTTTTCCTTTTTTTTTTTTTTTTTCTTTTTCTTTTTGTTTTTCTTTTTTCCTTTCTTTTTCTTTTTCTTTTTGTTTTTCTTTTTTCCTTTCTTTTTCTTTTTCTTTTTGTTTTTCTTTTTTCCTTTCTTTTTCTTTTTCTTTTTGTTTTTCTTTTTTCCTTTCTTTTTCTTTTTCTTTTTGTTTTTCTTTTTTCCTTTCTTTTTCTTTTTCTTTTTGTTTTTCTTTTTTCCTTTCTTTTTCTTTTTCTTTTTGTTTTTCTTTTTTCCTTTCTTTTTCTTTTTCTTTTTGTTTTTCTTTTTTCCTTTCTTTTTCTTTTTCTTTTTGTTTTTCTTTTTTCCTTTCTTTTTCTTTTTCTTTTTGTTTTTCTTTTTTCCTTTCTTTTTCTTTTTCTTTTTGTTTTTCTTTTTTCCTTTCTTTTTCTTTTTCTTTTTGTTTTTCTTTTTTCCTTTCTTTTTCTTTTTCTTTTTGTTTTTCTTTTTTCCTTTCTTTTTCTTTTTCTTTTTGTTTTTCTTTTTTCCTTTCTTTTTCTTTTTCTTATTATTTATATTTTTATTCTTTTTCTTATTCCTTTTCTTATTTTTATTTTTCTTTCTTTTACTTTGTCTTTTTCTTTTTCCTTATTTTTTCTCTTTTTTCTTTTTTCCTTTTTTCTTTCTATTATTCTTTCTTTTTTTCTTTCTTTTTATTTTTCTTTCTTTTTCTTTTTTATTTTTTTTTGTTTGTTTGTTTGTTTTTTTTCTTTCTCTCTCTCTTTCTCTTTCTCTTTCTCTTTTCCTTTTTCTCTTTTTCTTTTCCTTTTTCCTTTTCTTTTCCTCCCTTTTTTCCCTTTCCCTTTCCCTTTCTCCTTTTGGTGTTTTGGGTTTTTTTTTCCCCAGCTAGGCTTAGCAAGAAGGAAGAAAATCAAATGACTTGCATGGAGGTCACAGACTGAGTCATCAGCTCAGCCCCATGACGGTCAAATAATGCTTATTTGTAAAACTATAATTTTATAGTGCTCTGCTGCATAGCTTTAAAAATGAATGTATGGGAAAAATACACCCACGGATGACAAACGTGCTCAGGCTCTCTCTGCTCTGGGTGGACCTTCTGTTAGTCACAAGGAAGCATCTGTGGAAAGCTTTGTTGTTGTTGTTGCTGCTGCTTTTTTGCTTCTCTAGACATTTCATCAAATGGTTCCTGAGTCAGAAGAAGTGGGTTTTGCTATTAAAGTCTGTGTGGAGGCTGCATTCCAAAGCTGTTGGAGGATTCAAAGATAAATATTCCTACTTTGGAGAAAAAGAGGGGAGGGGAAAAAAACAAAACAAAACCAAATACCAAAGACAGAGAATCAGACATCTTTGACTTAGAAAACAACAACAACAACAACAGCAGCGATTCAAACTTGAGTGTAAATGTTTACAAAGACAGCAAATAGGGAATGATCCTGCTTGAGAGTCTCTTTGGAACTGAAATCCCAGAGGAGCTCCATTAAAGCAGAAGTTCCTTTAAAAGTGCTCTCAGCGGCGCAGCGTCTGCGCCTACCGCGCTATGGATGTGCATGGAAACTGATTCCAACAGCAACAAAGCATCAGCCAGCAGCCCTCTGCAGCCCCTGTGCCATCAGCAAAGCTCCTTGGAGCAGAAGCCATCTCTCTCTCTGCTAGGATCTGGGTTCTGTGTGGTAAGGGTGCAATGCAAGCCTCTGATAATCTGTCTCAAGAAAATACTTGGGGGCGAGCGTATAGGCTACAGGCTTCTTTGGCTCCTTGCTTTGGAAGCCTCAGCTGCCCTCTCAGGTATGTGGCCTGCATCAACAACCTGCAGCACTGTGTCCAGTGCTGGCCACCCCAGCTGAAGATGGACAAAGAACTACTGGAGAGAGTCCAGCGCAGGGGCACTAAGATGCCGTCCTGTGAGGGAAGCTGAGGGAGCTGGGGCTGGTTAGACTGGAGAAGAAGAGACTGAGGGGGATCTTAGCAATCCTGTGTCAGGAGGATGGGGCCAGACTGCTCAGAAGTCGCCAGCGACAGGACAAAAGGTAATGCACATAAACTTGAACATAGGAAGTTACATCTACACAAGAAGGAGCTTCTTTACCTTGAGAGTGGCAGAGCACTGGAGCAGGCTGCCTAGAGAGGAGGTGCAGTTTCTATCTCTGGAGACTTCCAAGGCCCACCTGAATCTGTTCCTCTGTAACCTTCTTTAGGTGATCCTGCTCTAGCAGTGAGGTTGGACGCGATGATCTTCAGAGGCACCTTCCAATCCCTACCATTCTGTGAATCTGTGAGAGCTGTGCACTGGAAGGTGGCAGAATCATCCCATCCTGTGACAGCATTTCCCATACACTTATGAACCCAGCAGCTGCAGAACAGCTCACAGGAGGAATACACAGAGGCTGGACTTCATCTGCAATCTAGGAATATTGATCAAAGTAGCAGCCCTGCCTTGGTTCAGGGCAGCTGCTGAGCAATACTCTGCTCTGCTGAGCCCTCACCTGCAGGGCTGTGTCCAGCTATGGGGCCCTCAACACAACATTGACACGGACCTGCTGGAGAGAGTCCAGAGGAGGCCACAAAGATGCTCAGAGAGCTGGAGAACCTCTGCTGTGAGGACTGAAAAAATTGGGGCTGTTCAGCTTGGAGAGGAAAAGGCTCCAGGGAGACCTCACAGCTGTATTTTAATATCTGAAAGGGACCTCCAGCCAGGCTGGGGAGAGACTGTTTAGAAGGACTTGGAGTGACAGGACAAGGGCAATGGTTTGAAAGTGGAGCAGGGCGGAGTTAGGTTGGACCTGAGGAGGAAGTTGTGCAGAAGGAGAGTGGTGAGACACTGGCACAGGCTGCCCAGGGCTGTGCTTGAGGCCCTGTCCCTGCAGACATTCAAGCTCAGCCTTGCTGTGTCCCTGTGCAGCCTGCTCCAGCTGGAGATGTCTCTGCTGTGTGCAGGGGAGTGGACAGGATGCCCTTGGAGGGTCCCTTCCAACCCAATGCAATCTGTGAATCCAAATACTTTCAGACCCAGAGTTCTCCTTGCTGTGTTCTGCAAGGGACAGCAGAAGTGACAAAGAAAGTCTGTGCTCTCCCTACCTAGAATCTCATCATCCCTTCTTTGGGGGTACCTAAGCCTAGATGGGCTTAGAAGGATTTGGCTGTCCTATTTGAGGCAGAAAGAATGTTTGCTTTCTTTTGCCCTGATGTGCAGGACAGAGAGACTGACTTGTTCAGGGACAGGGAAACCTGCAGCAAAGCTGGGCCCAAAGGTGGAGTGCAAAGATGAGTTCTTACCCATCCCACTTTGCCCATGCCTATGTCTATGGTTGAGTGTATCCACTTACTGCTAAAGGATTGCCCTGGATGAGAGGAGGAAGTTTAAAAAGATTGATCTTGCCTCTTTCACTCCTGTAGCTTTAACTCTTTCTTGCCTGGCTTAGCAGTGAACAGCCAAAGAGCTCTACCTCACCAACTGTTGAGGTTTGAACTGTACCTAAAGGGAGATGAGCCTCTAAAAGTGGAGCTTTGTGGAAGAAAAGCTGTTGAGTAAGGCTGCACAGGAGAAGGGGACGATTGGTTTTTTTGAGCTAACCTTGTCCCAACCTCACATTGCCCCTGTGATCATGACCTCAGGCACAAATCCAGGCTGGGTGCACAGTGGGTTGAGAGTAGTCCAGAAGAGAAAGACTTGGGGGTGTTGGTTGCTGAGCAGCTCCCCAGGAGCCAACAGTGCCCTCATGCAGCCCAGCAGGCAGCTGTGTGCTGGCTGCAGCCAGAGGAGTGTGGGCAGCAGGGCAAGAGAGGGGATTGTGCCCCTTGGCTCTGCTCTGCTCAGACCTCACCTCCAATCCTGCCTCCAGTTCTGTTGTCCCCAGCAGAAGAAGGGCACAGAGCTGCTGAGTGAGGCCAGAGGAGGCCACAAAGATGATCTAAGGGCTGGAGCAGCTCTGCTATGAGGATAGGCTGAGGGAGCTGGGGGTGTTCAGCCTAGAAAAGAAAAGACTCTGGGGACACCTTAGAGCTGCCTTCCAATAGCTGAAGGGATCCTCCAGGGACACTGCAGAGGGACTTTTCCTGAGGGTGTGTAGAGACAGGCCAAGGGGGAATGGTTTGGAGCTGAGGCAGAGCAGTGTTAGACTGGATCTGAGGAAGAAGTTCTCCAGTATGAAGGTGGTAAGACTCTGGAACAGATTGCCCAGGGAGGTTGTGGATGCCTCGTCCCTGGAGGTGTTTAAGGCCAGGTTGGATGAGGCCTTGGGTAAGCAAATCTAATTGAGAGGCATCCCTGCCCATGGCAGGGGGGTTGGAATAGATCATCTCTGAGCTCCCTTCCAACTAGAGCCATTCTAGGATTCTATAATTCCATGACCTAAGAACAAACAACCCTCAAGCAACATAAATGAGCCTGGTGGACCTCCTTTCCAGTGGCCAGGCCACCAAGGCTATTATGGCTCATGTCCAAAAGCTGCTAAGGAGGTGAATGAATAGAAATGTTGGAATAATAGATCAGCAGCAGAACAATCAAACCCCCAAACTGATACAAGCAATGTTACTGTCTGCATGCTTTTTTCTTTTTTAACCTGCTTCAAGCTGAAAACCTGTTTGAAGCAGAATTCTTTGGACTTGTGCTACTGAATGTGCCTGTAGTTACCAGAGTAAAAAATAAAAAAGAAAATGAAAGGTGTTAAAGCTGCTAGGAGATGTGCTCATCACAAGGAGGGACTGGTTACAGCCTGCAGGAACCTGGAAAGAAGCTGGTGAGTACAGGAGTTAGAAGGCATTGCTATGACAACAAAGCAAAGCACCCCTGAAGAGAACAGCAAATATCTACAGCCATGCCAAGGTCATAAGCACACAAATGTATATTGGAGGAGGAGGCAGAAGAGACAGCGACAGAGACACTGACTTGGGGAAGAAAATGATGCCTGCAGCAGGACTTCTCCCTTAGAGGTGGCAGCTCTTCAGGAAAAGCAGGCTTTGAGCAGAGGAACTTGTTGTCAGAGCACCTCTTTGCCCAGTCCTGGATGCATTCCTGTGTGGACTGCCCTGGGTGATGCTGCTTTTGGCAGAGGGGGTTGGACTGGATGATCTCTGGAGGTCCCTTCCAACCTCTAATACTCTGTGATGCTGTGATCTTACCCAATTCCAGCTTAGGAATCAGACTGCAGTAGACACCTTAGAGAAAGAGACAGGGCACCAGAGATCAGTTCCACAGCCTTCTACTTGGACTTCACCTTGACTCCATCACTTCCTTTCTTCTGTGCCACCTCAGAGGACAAGGGCATGCTCCCAGGTGGGCCTGTGCCACAGGATGGTGATAGCAGTACAAAAATGGCTCCTCTGCAGATTGCTTTGTTAAAGAAGGAGCAGGTGTCCTAAAAGATCACAGACCCAGCTGGGCCCTGGGAAGTACTGCTGCTTGCAGTGCCTGCCTAGGGCAGAGCTCTCTCCTGGGGCATGCACTTGATTAAATACCAGCAGAGAGATGAGGAAAGTGCTGTCCCCCAGGGCTCAGTGCTGGGGCCAGAGCTCTTTAATATCTTTAGCAGTCATCTGCAGGAGGGGATTGAGTGCACCCTCAGTAAGCTTGCAGACGTCATTGAGCTGGTAGCAAATGTGGATTTTCTGGAGGGTGGAAAGGCTCTCCAGAGGGACCTTGACAGGCTGGATCCATGAACTGAGGCCACTTGTATGAGGTTTAGCAAGGCCAAGGGCTGGGTCTGGCCCTTGGGTCACAACAACCCCATGAACACTCCAGGCTTGGGGCAGAGTGGCTGGAAACTGCCCACCAGAGGAAAACCTGGGGGTGTCAGTGCACAGCTGGGTGAAGGTGAGCCAGGCTGTGCCCAGGTGGCCAAGAAGGCCACCAGCAGCCTGGCCTGGATCAGCAATAGTGTGGCCAGTAGGAGCAGGGCAGTGATTTTTTTCCCCTGTACTCATAGCACTGGTGAGGCCACATCTGAAATACCAGGCTCAGTTTGGGGACCCTAACTCCAAGAAGGACATTGAGGTACTGCAGCAAGTCCAGAGAAGGGCAAGGAAGCTGGGGAAGGGTCTGGAGAACAGGACTGGGGGGAGCTGGCGGTGTTTAGTCTGGAGGAGGCTGAGGGGTGACCTCATTGCACTCTACATCTCCCTGAAAGGATATTGCAGCAAGGTGAGGGTTGTTCTCTCCTCCCTAGCAAGAAGTGATAGGACAAAAGGAATTCACAGAATCACAGAATCATAGAACAGTAGAGGTTGGAAGGGACCTCCAGAGATCATTGAGTCCAGCCCCCCTGCCAAAGCAGGAACTGCAGAATCTAAAACAGTAAACCTTAAACAATCTCTGCACTCTGCTTTCTCCCTAAACAGTGACCCAGACCATCATGGATACACACAGAAGGAGGAAGCCTACTTTAGTAGAAGATTGAGCTCATGAAAATCCAGCTGCATCAATCCTTCTTCTATTATTCTTTCAAACTTCCCAAATCAAATAACTTTCCTGAGCTTGGCTAGGGCTTTCTGAAAAGAAATTCCACTGGGAAAAGAAGTTTTAGATTAACAGCACAACGCATTCAGAAATCAATAGATAAACCCTTTGCTTGGCAGCACTACACAGTATCATGAGGCTGAACCAGGAAATGGCCTCAAGCTGCACCAGGAGAGGTTTAGATTGAATATTAGACTAAATTTCTTCACTGAAAGGGTTCTCATACCCCCGGAAGAGGTTCCCTAGGGAGGTGGTTGAATCCCCATCCCTGGAGGTGTTTCAATGAGGCAGAGATGTGAGGGACATGGTTTAGTCCCAGCCTTGGTAGAGTTAGAGAATGGTTGGGCTCAACAATCCCAAAGGTCTTTTCCAACCAAAGCAATTGTGTGATTCTGTGAAAGCAAGCAGTAATATTGCACAGGAAGTTGTGCTATCTGGAAAGGAGATGACCTCTGACACCAAAGGCTGTTTGCAAAGGAGCTATTTCCACGCTCTGAAGAAAAAAAAAAGTAGAAGTGCTTAAAATATTTCTGTGCAGGATTAATTTATAGCCTGTAAAGCTCTCACTGCAGTCTTGTATCAGAATGAGCCATCTGCTTATTTATCCATCTGAGTAAATGAAAAGCATGTAGAGAGTAGCAGACCTGCATGGACCTCCCCTGCCAGAAAATGCATGTTGCTATCCCAACACTGCAACAAAAAGCCACCCTCTTTAAGAAGAGATTATGAAAGAATCCATCAGAAACAGCTGCTGAGGAATAAGGCTTCTTAGGGTGTGAAACAAGTCAGTGACAAGAAGTCCTGCTATCCTGTCTGAAAGGCTTTGTAACAGATGCTATCAGCTTTGCAGCAGGGAAACCCAAGGCCACCCAAGGGTGTATGATTCACCCAAGGTCCTTTCACCACTCAGCAGCATAGAGAGGAATACAAGCAAGGTTTCCTAACCCTCACTCCACCACCAGCTCCCTTCAGCCTTACCTCTATCACAAGTAGGTCTGGAACAAGCAGTTGATAACTGTTTACTTGCAGGCCCTCACATTGTGGTTTCATCAGAATCCATGTGAAGGCCTGGTGGGATGTAAGAACATCGGAAGACACTGTCACAAATTGTTTTTCCTTATCCAGTTAAAGAAACTGAGACAGCCCAGGAACCCACTTCCTAGTGTGATTTCACACTGGACCAGTGTGACCTGACCTCCTGTAGGAAACACTGGGGAAAGGCTTGGATCAACTTGCCCCTCAATGCCCCTCAATGAGTAACCTGCTGCTCCTTGCTCCCTAACAGGAGCCTCACTGCAATCGCTCATTCATTTCCCACCTCTTTCTTGTCTCCCACTATATTGCAAATAGAATGAGAACATTTCAGAGCTCCCAATATTGAGGGTGTAGCTCTGCATACCCATGCTGCTGTACCAGCCCCTGCCAGATTCCCACTTGTGTTCCCCTTACAGAAATCACAGGAACATCCCAGTTGGAAAAGCCTCCCCAAGATCACCAAGCCCAACCATTATCCCTACTCCACAAAGTTCACCCTAAACCACATCCGCAAGCACCACAGCCAAACGACCTTCAAACACATCCAGAGTTGATGACTCCACCACCTCCCTGGGCAGCACATTCCAAGGCCTAAACACTTTTGCTGGGAAAAAGCTTTTCCTAGTGTCCAGTCTAAATTTCCCCAGTCACAGCCTGAGGCCATTCCCTCTTGTTCCATCACTATTTTACCTGTGAGAAGAGACCAGCACCAACCTCTCCACAACCTCCTTTCAGGTAGCTGTAGACAGCCACGAGGTCTCCTCTCAGCCTCCTCTGTTTCACACTAACCATCCCCAGCTCCTTCAGTCTCTCCTCATCAGATTTACTCTCCAGGCCCTTCCCCAGCTTCCTTGCCCTCCTCTGCACTGGCTCCAGCACCTCCACATCATCTTGTAATGAGGTGTAAACTGAACACAATACTTGAGATGTGGCCTCACTAGAGCAGAGTCCAAGGTGACAGTCACCTCCCTGCTCCTGCTGGACACAGCATTTCTGATCCCACCCAGGATGCCACTGGCTTTCTGTGCCACCTGGGCACACTGCTGGCTCATATTGAATTGTTTGTCTATCACAACCCCCAGGTCCCTTTCTGCTGACAGCTCTCCAGTCACACTTCCCCAAGCCTGTAGTGTTGTTTGGGGTCACTGTGGCCCAAGTGCAGGACCTGGATTTGGCCTTTTTGAAGATCATGCCACTGACATTGGCCATGGATCCAATCTATCCAAGTCTCTCTGCAGAGCCTCACTACCCTCCTGCAGATCAACAGTGCAACCCAACTTGCTGTCATCTGTGAGTACATTCATCTTCTGAAACATTAACCAGGCCAAAGCATAGCCCAAGCTGCCTGGACCTCTCCCAAAGGCAGGAGCAGATTCTCCAGGTAAGGACAACCAAGATGAGGAATCACTTCCACCAGCAGCTCAGCATTACCTTCTTCAGCCAAGCACAGCAGGGAAACACATTCACAGAATCACTGAACGGTTTGTATTGGAATCACAGAATCACTGAACGGTTTGCGCTGGAATCACAGAATCACTGAATAGTTTGTATTGGAATCACAGAATCACTGAATGGTTTGTNTGGGCACGCTGCTGGCTCATGTTTAGGCAGGTGTCAATCAGCACCCTCAGATCCCTTTCTGTTTGGCTGCTCTCCAGCCACTCTGACCCCAGCCTGTAGCTCTGCATGGGGTTGTTGTGGCCAAAGTGCAGCCCCTGGCACTTGGATTTGTTGAACACCATCCCCTTGGACTCTGCCCATCTGTCCAGGCGCTCGAGGTCCCGCTGCAGAGCCCTTCTGCTCTCCAACCAACATTTGCCCCCAGTTTGGTGTCATCTGCAAATTTGCTGGTGACTGTCTCGATGCCCTCGTCCAGATCATCAATGAAGATGTTAAAGAGGATGGGGGCCCAGTACTGTAGAGGATGGGGCCCAGTACTGAGAGGATGGGGCCCAGTACATGTTAACGAGATGAGTTTGCTCAGAGCCCCATCCCATCTGACCTTGAATGTTACCAGGGATGGGACTCCTACCCCAACTCTGGGCAACTTATGCCAATGTTTCCCACCCTCGTTGTAAAAAAAATGCCTTGTATCTAGTCTAAATCTCCCTCCTTTCAGTTTTAACCCCTCTTCCTGTCCCCATCTTTCTCGCAGGCCCCATCTGAGTACTGAACGGCCACAGTAAGGTGTTCCTGCAGCAGAAGAGCTCTCCAGGCTGAACCACCCCAACCCTCTCAGCCTACCCTCATAGAAGAGGTTTTCTGACCTTCTAACCACTTCTGTGGCCCTCCTCTGGACCCACTCCAACAGGTCCATGTCTTGCCCGTGCTGAGGACTCCCGAGCTGGACACAGGTGTGCTCTCAGCAGAGCAGAACAGAAGGGCAGAATCACCTCCTTCAGCCTGCTGCTTTTGATGCAGCCCAGGATAGGGATCCGATCGGCTCCCTGGAGAACCTGTCCCAGTGGCTGAGAACTTTTTCAGTCAAGAAGTTTCTCCTAAAATCCAACCTTAACCTGCCCTGGTGCCACTTGAGGCCATTTCCCTGTGGATGCGACACACTGTCCCTGGGAGCCTGTGGATGTGGGGAACCCACGGCACTCACCCACGCCGTACCTTTGCCGCTTCGGAGCGATGGCTGTTGTGTGCCACTGACTCACAAGCCTTGCGTAACGCCAGGCGGGCGACCCCCGGAGCGCTTCCCTTGCGCACTGACGAGGCCGCTCCGGGAAGGCGGGAAGGGGAGGCGGCCATGAGGCACGACGCCGGGGCCCGCGGGGACAGCTCCTGCGGCCACGGGCCCTGCCCCGCCGTGCGGCCGCCAGCCCTGCCCCGCCGGCCGTACCACAAGATGTCGCCGTTCCCTCAGGCAGGGCCGGGGCCGCTACGCGACCCCCGCGCAGCGGAACCTCTTAACCACTTCGCGATCCCTCCGCCTAGGCGAGAGAGGCGGAGAGGTGCGGGCAGCGTCTCGCTGCAGCCGCCCGGCACCTGCGGGTCCGCAGGGCGGCAGCGGCGGCGCAGCACCGGGCCGCGGGGCGAGCGGACGCCATGTCGCGGAGCTGCTGGAAGGCGGCCGGGCCGCTGCCGCTGCCGGGGCCGAGGGGCAAAGGGGCAAAGGCTTTCGGGGGCCGCTGCCTGCGCTCTCGCGGCGCTGAGGCCGCTTCAGGGAGGCCCCCGGGCAGATCCGGGACCTCGGTGCCGATCGATGGGGGAGGGAAGAAAAAAAATATTTAATTGTTTTAAATGTGTAAAAAGGGCATTTCGGCGCTTGTTCCGGGAGCAGAAGGGCTTCGCGGGGCGCAGAGCGGCACCGCGCTGGCAGCTGGCGGGCGCTGCGCCTGGCACCCCGCGCGGGGAGGCTGTCCAAAGGGCTTCGCTCTGCTGCACGAAGTTTTCCCTTTACATGGCCAATTCGCTCTCCGCCGCCCCTGCGACTCCTCTTTTGCTTCAGCCCAACTTACTCACTGCGTTTTCCGAGCAGCGAACAATGTCGTAGAATTACAGAATGGTCTCTGCTGGAGAAGACCTTTAAGATCATTGAGTCTGACTCTACCACGGCTGGGGCTAAACCATGGCCCTCAGCACCACATCTCTGCCTCTTTTAAACCCTTCTGGGGGTGTTAATTCAATCACCTCTCTGGGCAGCCTTTTGTAGTCTTGGAGAACCCTTTCAGTCAAGTTTCTTCTAATGCCCAACCTAAACCTACCCCTGGTGCAACCTGAGCCCATTTGCTTTCCTCCTATCTCTTGTTGCTAGGGAGAAGAGGCCCACACACACCTGGCTCCGGGGTCCTTTCGGGGGTTGCAGAAACCTCCAAGATCTCCTTTTCTTCAGACTAAGCAAGCTCCCCTGCTCTTCACCAGCCCTGTTCTCCAGACTCTTCACAGACTTTATTGCCCTTCTCAGCACCTGCTCCAGCACCTCAGTGTCCTTCTTGGAGTAAGGGGCCCAAAACTGAAGCCAGCACTGTAGGGGTGGCCTCCCCAGTGCTATGTGTAAGGGGACAATTGCTCCCCTAGTTCTGCTGGTCACACTATGCCTGATACAAGCCAGGATGCTGGTGGCCTGCTTGGCTACCTGGCCACATTGCTGGCTCATGTCCAGACAGCTGCCAATCAAATCCAGCAGTCTGAGAAGATGTTTGTTGCTCCCTGTTGCTGGAAGCATGTAGCAGCATCTTACAATGACTTGGTGTTAAGGTAAAACTACCATCTCCAACATATCCCCCAGACCAACCAAGCATCCCTCCAAAAATGACTAAGTACAACAGCCTCGTTCTGAAATAGGTCTCCTGCAAGACTCAGCAGCTTCCACCCCTGTTCAGCTGGCTCTCGGAAGGCGGTTAGCAAGTTAGGGCCAAAAGACCTGGCTGGGATGCAAACAGCTGCTTCCCTGGAAGATGTAGCTACCTCCCTCTTACTTGTCAGCTCCTGCCTGCTGGAGGGTTGCAACTTTCCAAGCTCTGTAGGTGGAATCACCTTATCTAAGCGCTGCCTCATCTGCTTGGGGCACAATCAGGCTGTTTCAAACCATAGGAAAGAGTGGGTTGAGCTCAGCTGGTACCCTTGAACTTGTCCATCCTTGATGGACAACTCCATCAAAGTGACAGTGGAGATTTGGATTAGACCTATTTCTGTAGATCCAGCACGGGGGAGAAGAGAATGACTTTCCTTGTGGACTTTGCAGGGGCCTCCCAAGCTGAATGACTCTTTTCAAACCCACCACAAACCTTCTGAAGGTGTTTCTGTGATCCTGGAGGAGGCCTCCTATCCCTGCTGTAATCCAGCCCAGACCATGTGCTCTGGCTCCGAGTCCAAGATGCTCACACACGTTTGACCATCAGCGTGGGGCAGATGGGAAGAAAAAAGGTCACCCACAGCAGCCTCTGACCAGTCCTGTAATGATGGTGTGGAAATAGATTATGTAGGAGGGTTCAGAACAAAACCCCACTCTCAGAAAATATTTGCCCTCTGTGACAGGAGGAGTTCTGCTAATGTCAATGAAACAGCAGTGGCCAGCCCTGATCCTCTACAAGGACTCAGATTTCCCTTTATATATATATATATATATATATTCACAGGACTGTTCTGAACATCTGGTAAACAATTTATTCCTTAATAATTGACAAGATCCTGAGCATTTCCTTCCAGACAGCTGGCTTAAAGCAGTAAGACACAGACTCTAGGGTTTAGATTCACTCTTTTTTTTTTTTCTTTCACATGTAGCTTCTTCCACACAAGAACCAAGCAAAGTTTCTGCTTACATGTGATTTTATTCACCAGCAAATCCTAACTGCTGGAGGGAAAAGTTTTCCTTAAGCCTGTGTTTAAACCCAAGCATCCTCCTTTTCCAGACTCTGCTCATTTACTACAGGATAGCCACACAGGAGTATGAGCTTTGCAGGCTCTGATGTTGTACCTGTGGAAAAGGAGATTTACCAATCTTTAAATATGCAGGAATTTAGGATAGTTACAAAGAGATTCAGTGCTCAACAAGGAGATAATGAAGGCTGAGGGAGATGGGGCTGGTTAGCTTGGAGAAGAGGAGGGGGGGGGGCGGGGATCTTATTGATGCTAAGAGGTGTATGTCAGGAGGATGGGGCCAGACTCTTCTCAGTGGTCCTCAGTGCCAGGACAAGACATAAAGGGACATAAACTTGAATAGAGGAAGTTCCATCTAAACATGAGAAGGAGCTTCTTTACCTTGAGGGTGGCAGAGCACTGGAGCAGGCTGCCCGGAGAGCTGGTGGAGTCTCCATCTCTGGAGACTTTCAAGAACCACCTGGATCTGTTCCTGTGTGAACGTATAGAATGGACTAGGTTGGAAGGGACCTCCAAAACTCTGCAGTCAGCAGGGACATCCTCCACTAGATTGAGTTGCCCAGAGCCCTGTCAAGCCTCACCTTGAATATCTCCAGGGATGGGGCTCCAACCACCTCCCTGGGCAACCTGTTCTAGTGTTCCACCAGCTGCAGAACTTGTCCCTAACATGCTCTTCTCTAGTTTGAAGCCACTGCCCTCATCCTATCACTGCAGGCCTTTATAAACAGTCTCTAGGTGATCCTGCTGTAGCACTGAGGCTGGGCTAAATGATCTTCAGAGGGCTCTGCCAACCACTTCTATCCTGTGATTCTGTGATATCCGATGCACAGCAAAATCCTCTCTGATTGACTCTCTGGATCAGATTTTGCTGGTGACTGTTGTAAGTGAAGACTAAAAAGAGTTTTAACAGCTTTGATTGTCAGGAGATGATTTTGAAGAGGAAACTATCACACTTCATTAAGGATTTCAGTGGAGCTGCCATGAATTGTGTGCTAAATCAGATGTACTTCAGTGCTGTCTTTGCTTCCTTTAGTTCTATAGATCCAAGTGCATTCTAGGGGAGGTTATTTTTTGTTACCATGGCAAAAATTATTTTAACTGTATATGATCAGCATTGCCCCTCTGCTTGCTCATAATCTCTTCTACTCCTCCACTTGCCCCTTCCAAATATATAAGCTTCAGGATCTTTTCCATGTTCCTTTCACTTAACATAGGTAAAAGGGAAACAACTTCTCATATGTATCCAGTGATGACATCTTTGTATTAACTGGTCTGGGTGAAAATCAGCTCTCATAGAATCAGAATGGCTTAGGTTGGAAGGGACCTCAAAGGTCATCTACTCCAACACCCCTGCCATGGGCAGGGATGCCTCTCAACTAGACTCAGCTGCTCAAGACCTTATCCAGCCTGATCTTCAATACCTCCAGAGAGGAGGCATCCACAACCTTCCTGGGCAGCCTATTCCAGAGTCTCGCCACTCTCCTACTGCAGAACTTCTTCCTAAGATCCAGTCTAAAGCTACTCTCCCTTAGCTCATAGACTCGCCTGGCTGAAAAAGACCTTAGTATCACCAAGTCCAACCACAGCCTAACATCTCCCTGTACACAACTGTCAGACCACATCTCTAAGCTCCTCATCCAAACATCTTTTAAACACCCCCAGAGATGGAGACTTCCCTGGCCAGTCTGTGCCAGTGCCCAATGGCCCTTTTGGTGAAGAAATGTCTCCTAAACCTCCCCTGGTGCAACTTGAGGCTTTTTCTTGTCCTATCACTTGTTACCTGGGAGAAGAGGCTGGCCCCCACCTCACTACCACCTCCCTTCAGGTTAGTTGTCCAAAGCAATAAGGTCTCCCCTAGGCCTCCTTTTCTCCTGGCTGAACAAACCCAGCTCCCTCAGCTGTTCCTCACAGTACTTACGTCCAAGATCCTTCTTTGTACAGCTCAATATTCAACACAAATCCAAACATTTTAATAGCTAGAGGTTAAACTCCTTTTTTTTTTTTTTTTAAGCCTGGCTTCCTAATGAAATGAGGCTTGTGTGCTCCTGCTATCTGTTTCCCTCTCCTTTCCCACCCTCCTCCCCCATTCTGATGCTTTTTAAACCTGTTGGCCAATTCCAGCTAAACTTGGCAGGGAGGTAAGAAAGCGATACCTTTGCGCAGCAGTGGGCTGAGAAGAGATACCCAAAGGAATGCCCTTGTTTTAGGGAACACCACATAGTCCCATAGTCACCTGTGGGGCCCTGGGCTGAGCCAGCAGCCTGCATACACTCCAGCTCTACCCTGCAGTGCATGCAGCCCAGCCAGCCTATGCACTGCTCACACAAGCCTTTGCTTCTGGCCTTAGCTGTTGCTGTGCTACAGCAAAGCAAGTGGGACTTAGACAGTAGGGAGAACTGGAGGAGGTGGTGGACTGTGCAAGGCAGTGGCTGAAGCTAGAGCTCCACTTGTAGGGTTGTGTATACAGGGGCATGAGCTAAAGGCACAAAGGAAGCAGCTTTTGCTGCATCAGCTGCTCCCAGAAGGACTGGAAGTGACTGATGCTACCCACTTGGTAACAGCCACCTTCTAACAGCACAGTAATTCAGAATAATCCCTGCTGCTCCACACAGCAAATGCGAGTAGGACATGTAGGAGAAGAATTCCTGCACAAAATACTCAACAGGAATATTCCTTATTTTCTGTAGCCATTGCCTCCAGACAGCTTACATTGTGCCCTATGCATGCTGGGTGGCAGCCAGGACCGCTGGAGTGATGAATCAATAGCATCCATAAGGAAAATTAAATGGAGGAGGCTCTTATTCATTGCATTTCTCTTTTGTTAATTGTTGCTATATCTCATTCCAGCCCTCCCATCCTTCCAAGTGCCTGGGACCGTGACTCAGCTTCAGCAGCTCTACACATTCAGAAGAGAGAGGAGTCACCCTCCTGGGGCTCATCTCACTATCACTCAGCAGCCCTGTCCATTACACAGGTCTCACCCACCCCACATCCTGGATCCCTGTCTTGTGCCAGATGGACCACAATGGACAAAGACAGGTTACAGCATCAGGAGCCAGCCAGATCATCCTGCCAGTATAGGGAAACACCTGGTGTCATTGTCCTCTCTCACTCATGCATTCATAGAATGGTTTAGATTGGAAGGGACTTCAAAGATCATCCAGTTCCAACCCCCCTGCCATGGGCAGGAACATCTTCCACTAGCCCAAGTTGCTCACGGCCTCATCCAGCCTGGCTTTGAATACCACCAGAGAGGGGGTATCCACAACCTCCCTGGGCAACCTGCTTCAGTGTCTCTCATATCAAACACATAACCTAAATAGCAGAGCAAGAAACACAACCCAGACTCCAACTCTGATGCAGAAATGCCACTGCCTGATTGACAGGCAATGCAGACTAAGAAGAGCACCTCACTACAGGAGGGATGTGAAGGTGCTGGAGCCAGTGCAGAGGAGGGCAAGGAAGCTGGGGAAGGGCCTGGAGAGTAAATCTGATGAGGAGCAACTGAAGGAGCTGGGGATGGTTAGTGTGAAACAGAGGAGGCTGAGGGCAGACCTCATGGCTGTCTGCAGCTACCTGAAAGGAGGTTGTGGAGAGGTTGGTGCTGGGCTCTGCTCGTAGGTAATTAGTGATAGAACAAGAGGAAATGGGCTCGAGCTGCCATTCCCTCTTGGTAGCTTGGGTAGGTTTAGACTGGACATTAGGAAACATTTTTCCTGTCAAGAGTGTTCAGGCCTTGGAATGTGCTGCCCAGGGAGGTGGTGGAGTCATCAACCCTGCATGTGTTTAAAGGTCGTTTGGATGTGGTGCTTGGGGCTATGGTTTAGGGTGCACTTTGTAGAGTAGGGATAATGGTTGGACTTGGTGATCCTGAGGGGCTTTGCCAACTGGAATGATTCTGTGTTTCTGTGATTTATTTGGCCATGGCACATAAATCCACTCATGAGTCAGCTCTGAAGCAAGCTCCTGCCTTCAAGGTATGTTGTATATGCTTCAGAGTTGACACCTAATAAAAGTATGTATGGAAAGCTAAATGTTGCTGTTCCTAGGTAGTGATTATACTAGATGGAAGGAGAAGTTCACACAACTGGCACCCAGAAAGCAGGACTCAAAGTTAATGAGATAGCCTCTCCTCAAAATAGATCAAGGCCCCTTAGGTAGAAACTGAGGAAAAAGCATAGTGAAAGCAACACAAAACAAAACCAAAAGCAATGAATAGCAACAGGAAAATAAGCCAGAAAGTTATGTAAAGCAAAGAGGCAAATCAGACAAGCCCCAGCTCCTGGAGCCAGGAGATTGCTTAACAGTCCCTGGTGTCATTAGTGGAATTTACTTTCACCTTCTGCTATCTTCATAGATGTGCTTTAAAGAAATTCCAGAAAAGGAACACAGATTTGTCTAGCAAAGAGTATCTCAGAACCACGGAATCACAGGTTGGAAGGGACCAAGGCACAAATGCAAGAGGGGTGCAGAGTGGGTTGAGTTGCCCTGAAAAGAGTTGAGGATGCCAGCAGAGTAAGGCAGGGGATTCTCCCCCTTTAATCTCCTCTCATGAGACAACCCCTGGAGTCCTGTGTGCAGTTCTGGAGCCCCCAACACAAGAAGGACGTGGAACTGTTGGAGTGAGTCCAGAGGAGGCCACAAAGATGCTCAGGAGGCTGCAGCAGCTCTGCTGTGAGGACAGGCTACAAGAGTTGGGGCTCTGCAGCCTGGAGAAGAGAAGGCTTCCAGGAGACCTTATAGTAGCCTTCCAGTATCTGAAGGGGGCTACAGGAAAGCTGAGGAGGGACTATTGACAAGGTCTTGTAATGACAGGACAAGGGGCAATGGGTTTGAAGTGGGAGAGGGGAGATTGAAACTGGATATTAGGAAGAAGCTCTTGACAGTGAGATGGACGTCATAGAATCATAGAATGG
>WBNM01032476.1:0-13837 GCA_013399055.1 Ramphastos sulfuratus | reverse complement strand
TGGAACTAGATGATCCTTGAGGTCCCTTCCAACCTTACCATTCTATGATTCTATATGTTTTTTTACACTTTATTTCCTGAGGTGGGGAGATTATTTGTTTGTTCCAATTAAAATAATCAACAAACCTGTGAAGTTTTTTTGTTGTTTGTTTTTTTTCCATGAAATTACTTCTGCCACTCTCCAGTTACAAATGGTACCTCTGAAGTGTTTGGAGACATGACTGTAAGTACAGGGATATCTAATACAGATACCAGTCTAAGCTGAGGGAAGGCAGAAATACATTCTTCCTCTGTGAAGCTGATTCAGGTCCTTCAAGGCAGAGGCTGAATATGAAGTGCAGAGACTGAGGCCATGCACATCAATCCATTTCCACCAGGAAAGCCTCAGTTCTGCTGGGACCATGGAGCCCAAATGGTTTCCACGTTACTTCTCCTCGCAGACTTGGGCACATGCCCAGCTTTAGTGTTCCTGCTCAATCTGAGCTGTCAGCAATGATACCAAGCTGCAGATACTTAAACATTTGTTGGTAGTCAACGTCTCCATCTTTAAAAGCATGAGGAGAAGAGCCAGAAGCCTGGAGTAATCCCTGAATACAAACCCCTTTGTATGAAGGGCAGAGGGGGAGGAGGCAGGCTCTGTCTGCCCTTAAAATCATTACTTGGCTCCATTCATATGCTTATAATTTCCTCACCCTTCTTTAATCTGTGACTACATTTCAGATGAGCAATTAAATTAACCAGGTCTTTGCTGCATTGTGTCCTCTACTAATCCATCCTCGCTGGTTTGCTGACCTTTCTCTTTGAAGCTATTCACTCCTTGCTGCCCGCTCTCCCCCATCCTCTTGCAGAAAGTACTGTTTTCTGTGAAATGCTTTAATTGCTCCGGCTCACGGTAGCAGGCATGTGGAGATGGCTCCCTGCAAACACACTGGCAAGAGCAAACGTGTCCGGGTTAGCTGCTGTGGCTGGCAAATGCAGACGGGGGCTTGTTTGCTCCCATGCCTCTGTAGTCCCTGCGGCAGGAGCGAGTGAAGCTGCCTGTAGGACGCAAGTAGGTACCAGATGCTGCCAGGGGCTGGAGCTCTGTCCTCATGCATGGCTTCGGGCGCCGGGATGAAGCCGTCTCAGCTGCAGATCTTCGGCTGGACCGGACTTTTGGAGCAGAGGCCAGGTTTGTGGCGTTGGGAGCACGCAGCTGTGCACTTGCCTCTGAGGCTGGTGCCTTGCTGGAGCTTAGTGGGAGCAGGCATTGGAGTGATCTAGCCCTGCTTGGGAAAATGTAGCCTCAGCTACAAAGTACCTGCGTTGGCTGAACTGGCAAATAACCCAGCTGTGGAATAACGAACCTGACATGGTGTGTGCCAAGCTGATGAAAGGAGGCGTAGCTCAGCAGCTGCCGGTTTGCATCCTGGCAGCAGCAGGAACAACATGGTGAGTCTTGCCCGGGGAGCGCAGAAGCCAATGGCCTTTCTTCCCATCTGCACTGGAGCTCAGCTGATGAGAGACTTTGCTGTCTTACTCTCTCCTTCACTGCTCTCTTCCCAGGGGACTCCTAAGCATGCCAGGTCTCTTCAAGCCTACATATCTCAGGAGACAATCCACCCAGATCAGTGACACAGATCATAGAATCATAGAACGGCAAGGTTGGAAGGGACCTCAAAGATCATCTAGTTCCAACCCCCTGCCATAGGCAGGGACACCTCCCACTAGAACAGGTCACTCAAGGCCTTGTCCAACCTGGCCTTGAATACCTCCAGGGAGGGAGCAGCCACAACCTCCCTGGGCAACCTGTGCCAGTGTCTCACCACCCTCACTGCAAACAACTTCCTCCTAACATCCAGTTTCAATCTCCCCTCTGCCACTTCAAACCCATTGCCCCTTCTCCTGGCATTGCAAGACCTTGTCAATAGTCCCTCCCCAGCCTTCCTGTAGGTCCCCTTCAGATGATCTAAGAAAACCTTAGCCTAAGGCATTACAGCAAATGTCTTTGTCGACTCTCACTTGAGCTGTTGCCCTCATCTAGTTGGGGCAAATGGAGGGATGATGTCCTTCAGATACATATTTTTAGAGACATTTCTAAATTCTGCTGGCTTAATGGCATCAAGTGGCATGTGGTGAGTCTTTCCAACAGCTCCTCTTCACATCTACTACAGCTTCATCCTGCTCTAGTTGGAAAATGGAGGGGGTGTGCATCGTACTGGTACATGGCTCACCTGGAATAACCTCTTAGTGCTACATGCCCTCCCTGGGAGAGGCTGCCTTCCCTAGATGCCCAAGATAATCTGGGTATATCCTCCTCTTCATCAGCCTTCCTCCACCTCATGCAAGTAGTACGTGAAGCTTTGCAGATGTGCCTGGCATTCAGATTTCACTAATAGTATTTCCTGATTCGATCGTTCCCAGTGGCCTGGTCCTTTCAAGACCCTAAATGTACAGAAGCATTTCACTTGGTGGGGTGTCAAAAGCTTTAGACAGCAGGTAGGTCCTGGGCTGTTTGCCTTGGCCAAAGAGCTGGTATCTCTAGCAGGTAAAAATAGCACAAATGTAAAAGCTGACAACACAGGTGAACAGAAGAGCATGTCCAGAGAAGGGCCACAAGGATCTCAGAGGGCTGGAGCACCTCCTCTGCTATGAGGACAGACTGAAAGATTTGGGGCTGTTCAGTTTGGAAAAGAGGAGGCTCCCAGGTGACCTTATTGTGGCCTTCTAGAATCTGAAGGGGGCCTGCAAAAAAGTTGGGGAGGGACTTTTTAGGCTCTCCGGTAGTGACAGGACTAGGGGGAATGGAGCAGAGCTGGAGGTGGGGAGATTCAGACTGGATGTGAGGAGGAAGTTCTTCAGCATGAGAGTGGTGAGAGCCTGGAATGGGTTGCCCAGGGAGGTGGTTGAGGCCCCATCCCTGGAGGTGTTTAAGGCCAGGCTGGATGAGGCTCTGGGCAGCCTGATCTAGGGTAGGGTGTCCCTACCCATGGCAGGGGGGCTGGAATTAGATCCTTGTGGTCCCTTCCAACCCTGACTGATTCTATGATTCTAAGAGAAACCATCTAGGGCATCTCAGGGACCACAGATGTAGTTTTCTGAATTTTCCCTCTGAGCAGCTACCTAACTTCTGGCTGATTCCAGCTCCCTACTGTCAGAAATCTCACTCTATTTATCAGCAGGTTTCAATCATGTAAGACAAGAAGAAAAAGGCTATTTTCTTTTCCCCTAATCAGAAGAGACAATAAAGCAGCTTTAAAGAAATGAATGAAGGGACCTTGCCCTCTGTAGGATGGCAAGTGCATGATTAATGGGAAGGACTGCACAAAAATCTGTGATGCTTCCAGTGTCACTGCAAGCAAAGGGCAAAGTGGGCTCCACTCCTGACAGCTCACCTCCTGCCTCTGCTGCTGACACTTGCCTCTCTACGAGCTACCCCAAATAGATTTGCTTTTTCTCATCTTCAGGAACGCTCCTGGAAAGTAAGCATGACAGGAGTGCCAATTTACAGCATAAAGCAAATAATTCTGTTGGACTGCAAGAGAGCTCATGGGAGTGAGAGAGGGATATAGAAAATTACTTGTTGCTATAGCGCAAGGACGTTTTGTGCAAATTGGCAGAGCCCCACTTGATTGCTTTGTTTAGCCTCAAATTGCAAAGCATTAAGGAACAGCATGAACTGAGGCCATCCACCACCCACCTCTCCTTAAAGAGAGGGGAGGTAGAGCTGTGCCTGGGGAGCCTTGAGCTTGACAGGGAAGAAATCCAGTTCTGGGAGAAAGCTGCAGCGTTGTCATTTCAGGGAGAAAGTTACAGCCTGCAAGGGCGAGGAGGGGGCTGGAAGAGGAGCAGGAGGGAGGGGAGCGAGGCAGCAGCCAGGATGCACTCAGTGCATAGCACAACTCCTGCCCCAGCATTTTGCTGCACTGGCACCAGAGCCTGAGGAGCCTGAGACCCATGCAGCACCTCAGCAGCCCACAGCCTGCCCAGTTTGGGGGGTGCTGGGCTCTTTTTTGAAGGGGTTAGCTTTGTGCACCCACTTGGCTCCAGGTTCCATAGCAGGTGCTCCTCTCCACAGAGTGGGACTGGGCTGCAAGTTTTTTATTGGTGTAGACTCCAACTCCCAAATGCTATTTACAAGGAAATTGAAGATTGCCTTCAAAATTAACAATAGATGGCTATAAATCTTACTCAGTTACCTAGCAACAAACACAATAAAATCCTAAGGTTAAAAGGAGAAGGGTTATTTGGAGATACCTTGGGGAGCACATAATGGCCATTTGCATTCCTGGGTGGGAGGACCAAAAAAAAAAAAAAAATTCCTGGGCCATTTACAAATCACTGTGTTGATGAAGGGAAAAAAAAAAAAGGTGAAATTACTCAGTACGGTTTTAATCAAAATACCTCAGAACTGACAAATCTAACAACAACCACCCAAAAAAAAAAATAGTAGTCAAATGGCTGTGATAAAGAGCACTCAGAAAATGTATGGCAGTCCACAGCAGTAATGGAAGGGGTTTGTTAAGTTGCTAAGCTCACTTTGTTGCTGTTCCTGACATCTGAGGTGTGTGTGCCACGTAATGAACGTTCAGACTGAATTTGACCAATCTGTGCCTGATGGAATATGCCCTAGAAAAACCTACACAGTGCAAAGAAAAAAAAAAAAAAAAGGAAGATTTAAAACTGAAGTAACAGAGCATGAATCATCCAGGCCTGGGTTCCTGTTATGCACAGACTGAAATTCCATATCCCCACCTCAAACCGGGGTTCGAGCCTTTTCTGCCTGCAGTAATTGCAAACCTTGAAGCTGGAATAAGTGGAAACACTGAATTGTTTCCTTCCTAAAAGACCCTCGTAGGGGCTCGTTTACCCAGGAAGGAGGAGGCTTGGTAGAACTATGTTGTAAAATAGATGCCTGGTTCCCAGGACACTTCTTCAGCAGCTGTGACGCTTGGAGGTGGTTTCTGAGCCCTCCTTTTGTTGTTGAAAGGCTTCAGACAATAAGCACCTAATAACAGTCAGGCATTTATTACCTTCAGGGTACTAGATGGAGACAGGGTTCACTTTGAGCTGTAATTCACCTGTACAGGCTGCTGGCAGGAGGAACCACGAGGGAACTGACTTGGTCTGTAGTAGTCAAATTCACCTTGATGCTGCAGAAGAGGGGAGAAATGTATGTGTCCAGTGGACAAGAGGAGAGCTGCTCTCTGTCTTACTCTGGCGTTTTCAGCTGCTGGTACTGCTGCCTTGGTGATGATGGTCAGGTCAGGGCACAAATGTAGGAGACATGAGGGTGTCAGACCCGGTGGAGGGATGCCAAGAGTTTTCTGCAGGTATTTTGGAGGTGATTTTCTGACACAAGGCATGGGTTATAGTGTAAGAACAGAGCTGAAGGCGCATTCCTGGACACACTAGCAAACTTAAAACTTTCCTGGCTCCCTACACAGAAGTGTCATGTCTGCCAGATAACTCCCATCCAAAAGTGCTAAGCCAAAGCTGGACACACAGACTCCATGGTCTTTGGTGGCAAAAGTGGTTCTCATATATCCCATCCCCTGGTTGCAGCTACTGCCGTGGACCTGCAGCTCCTTGTCCTGGGTGGTCAGATTTGCCCACTGGGCTTTTAGGTACACATAACTTCATTGCTTCTGCTGCTGAAGTTGGTGTCCCAAAGGAGATGGAGGTCATTAGGGAAGCAGAGCCCAAATGGCATCTTCTTGACTCCATGTGCAGCAGTAGGACATACTGCAAGGTGAGACTCAGCAAAGCTGTGAGGTTGAGCACATACCCTGGGATTGGGCAAGCTTTGCAGCAACATGGGCTGCTGCTTCTCTCTTTCTGCTGCCACAAGTTACTTTTGCTTGAAGAAGTGTGTTTATCTGACCAGGAGACAGAGAACAAAAGATGTGTTGGACTAAGATGCTTTGCAGGGGTTGTGCCCAGAGCTACTGAGCCACAAGTTCTAACACAGCCTGGGTACACTGCAGCCACTGCAGCTCTTGCCCTGCATCCAGGGCTTCTTTCCTTCATGGGTCCCATGACAGCCTCTGCAACACCCAGCTTGTGACTGAAAGGTAACATAGGAGTTGCACTTACCTTCCCCTGAGCTCTCTAGTTGTAATCATAATTATTCCTGTAGTATCAGGTACAACAGGGAGCAAGAAAAGAAGAGCAGCCCTGTTATTTCACTCTTCTTGGTCAGACAGAACTTCCAAAGGGAAAGGGGTCCATTTCAGAGTCCACGAGTAGAGCAAACTGGGTTGTAACCTGGCGAAGGGTTGGAAGAAGTGTCATCTCTAGGCAGGCTTGGTTAAACAGAAATGGGAAGGGAAGATGATGTACGGAACAATTTAAGTGACAGCAGAAACAATAATTTGTCAGACAAACTGTCTGATATATATTATTCATGTGTCTCTTTCTGAGCCTATTTGACAGCAGTATCTGACACCTTCCACCTCCAAGCTGAGTCTGCTTCCTCTCGGGAGGAAGATCTACATGTTTATAAAAACAAAAATACAAAAACCTCTTGTGAATGTACCTTCTGATGCAGCACAGGTAGGGCTGGATCTGTGTTCCTGTCCCTTGCCTGCCCAGCCATGCCAGGATGTGTGCATCATCCCCTTTGAACACGGTAAGAACAAGGGAGTGGGAGTTTATTTCCTGAGAGATCTTTACTCCTGGCAGCTTTTCTGGGGGAGGAAAGAGAAGAGGAGCGTTCAGGCCAGTGAGATAATGTCTTCCCTCCCTTTCCCAAATACATCCTAGAGATGATGTCCTGGCCTGGCTGTTTCCTCACATAGGTGCAGCATCTGAACATCCACAAAATGTGGATCAAGTCCTCCTGACTAGTCTTCCGTTTGTCCTGGATGTCTTGGGCCAGAGGGAAAATGCTGTCTCCGTGAGATATTTAGGTGCAAGGAGCCCCTAAGGACTTGACTCTGCTGGGGTCTCTGATACCTGAGTACAGAGGATTTCCCCAGATCCCCCTCCTGCTGCACCAGAGCAGATGCAGTGAGGAACCCTCTTAACTGCATCTTCTGCACTCCCAGGCTGAGCCCTCATTTTCCCTCTCCTTTTGAGCACACTGGTGCAAGCCTCAGAGCCTTTCCTGCTTTTTGCCTGTGTATTGAGAAGCCGCCCACCAGCATCTGCAGTGTCTGCTGAAATGAGGCTGGAAGATACAAAGCCATATAGGGTGGCAGGCGAGTTCGGTGGCTCCACGAACAGCTTGCAATGGAGGGAGGGGACCAACCTGTCTTGTTTTAAGAAGAGATTTAGGACCTGCCTCTTCATCAGAAGCCTGGAGCAGTGATTCAGCACAGCCCCACCTCCAAGGAATTTACCCTCCAACTTTGACTTACTTTTGCTGTTTTAAACTTCTAGCAGATGTCCTCACCAGCCCTGTTATTGAGGGCACACAGCATTGCTTGCAACAGCAAAGCAATTAAAGAGGATTTGCAGGTCACCTTTAAAGCATTTCCCACAGCACGTTGAATCTTGTTATAAGTCTTGTATCCAATAATGCTTTTCTTTTGGCAGCTTTAATTGGAGTTTTAAATATTCCAAATCCTATGAAAGACACCCAAAGTGTTGGAGATTTGCAGGTTCTCTCGCATGACTCTTGTTGCATGAAACCCTGCTGAACTTCAGTAGAGAGAACAGTAAGAAAGGGAAGATCAGCCCTTCCCTTGAGAATTTAGAACACATCTATAGACCACTCCATGGAAACAGGGAGGAAAAAACTGAGGAGAAAAATGATGAAGAAATTTATCAGAAGAGAGCAAAGGAGGGAAGCTGGAGGGCTTTGGAAGGGTAAAAACAGCAACTGCAGAAAAGCAGAGAAGGGTGGGATGTCAATATTCTCCCACTGACATGCAGAAAAGCCCACCCCGAAATTTTTTTTTTCTCCATAACAAAATTCCCTGTTCGCTTTTTGGTAGGATTTTTTTGTGGGGGACGTGGGGGTTTTGTTTGTTTTTAAGAAAGCCAAACATTTATGGGAGGAGAGAGTGAAAAATTTCCCTGAAACTCTTCCTCTGAGGCCCTTCAAAACACAAGCACACAGCTCCCAGCCTCGTTTGTCTCCTAGAGAGGAAGACACAAGTGAAAATTTGACAAAAATAGGAACTGATTAAATGAAAAGAACGTATCAAAGCTTTACATTTTTAGCCAGCTGTGAGGCAGCAGGGCAGAGGAACAATGAGGCAGGGAAGGAGGGGAAGGAGATGACAGGATCTGCAAACAACCACGGGCGAGGCTGTGGAATGCTAACGGCGAAGCTGCTCTGTCTGCGCTGGGAACAAGTTTCTGAGGACCCCTGTGCTCCACCAAGTTGCTCCCCCTTCTCCCCGTGTTTGATTTTGCTCTGCCTTGATCCAGATGTGCTGTGTGATCGCAAACCCCAGGCTCGTTGCTTCCTATGGCGATCCCTTTGTAGCACATGACAAGTGCAGGCTGATGGGTGAGCTGCCCAGGAGCTCCCAGCCCTCCCGGCCCACATGTAGCTCTAGGAGGACCGGAAGCTCTGCGGGTTTAAGAAGTGCTTTGTGTCCTCGCCCAGCATCTCAGGCTGCAAATACATTTCACATGACTACGTTTCTCCTGCTCGTGTTTGTGGATTGAACCTCTTCTCCGTGAGAACAGAAGTCCAACAGGAACCCAGACTGTTTGCTCCCTGCCTATGCCAATGAACACACGCACACACAGCCCAACACGCTCAGAGCTGTAACTTCAGTGCATCCTTCTTCACCCAGGCAGAATCCCATCTCTCCTCTCCTGGCACTCGGGTGGTTTATTAACACTCGTGCTGCGGAGCGTTACAAGCGCACCGTACTGCCAGGCAGAGCTGCCTAGGCGCGGCGGGACAGCGGCCAGCGCCAGGAAGGGCCCGGAGGGGCTCCTTAACTCCGAAGCAGAGCGATGACAGCAGGCGCCGCGGTCCGAGCCGCCGGCCTGTAGCTGAGAGGGGCTGCCGGGGGCTGCCGTGCGCTCTCCCGGGGCGGTGCCTGCTGTGCCGAGGGGCGGGGTGAAGGGGCGGGAGCNGTGTCCTCCCATCACCTGCCCTATCTGCCAGCTGTGCGAGGGCTCCTTTCGCCATAAACAGCCGCTTATCCCCGGCGTGCTCCCAACCCCTGTGCCCTCGGCACGCCACTGTCCCCCCTGTCCCGTAGCTGGAGTGGCCGCGGCTGATCTCTGCGGTTTGTTGCAGCTGACGGCGTCGGCGGAGCCTGAGCGGGGCCAGCCCTGCAACACCTGCGGGGACCAGTGTCCCGGCTTCGCCCTGCACAAGTGGAGGTAAGGCCCGGCTACGCCCCCGTCCCATCGTCCTCTCCCCACATCTTATGCCCCATCCTATCGCCACATCCGCCGGGGGCAGCGGGGCCCCGATGGCGCTCCCTCCTCAGAGATTTGTGGCTCCCTCCCAACTCCGCGCATCCAGAGTGCGAACGTGGCTTTTTGGTGGAGCAACACTTGTGTTAATCTTCAAGGCGTTGTCCACCCGGGCTGGCGGTTCTGGAGGCACGGCCGCGTTTGTCCGCGTCTCCGAGCAGCACGCAGGTGTGCCCTTGCCTGCCGCTGGTGCGGGGCGCAGCAGGATCCAGACCTAGGACTGGGGTAACTGGTTTGCTAATTACCACCTGGCAACTGCTCTGCTCCCGGCCGCGGTCAGGGGCTCGTCCTGCTGCCCTAGGTTGTGCCAGGGGCTGAAAACTCCCTTGCCTAGCAGGAACAGCCTGGGGTGGGGTGGGAAGGGAGAGCTGGTGCTGAGAGACTTGTGAGTAGTTCACTGCTGGGTGAAACTCCTGCCTCCCGCTGTGACTGCATGGTGGGATTTATCCCCTCTTGCTGATGCCAAGCAGAGATTTTGCTGTCGAGGTGAATGGGGGTGGTGGTGTAGGCACGAACAAGTATTTTTGGCTATTTCTGTTGTGTTCCTTTACAAAACCTACAGTGCTGGTGCCTGGGAGGCACCACTAGCGCTGGCCTTGTGCCGGATCAGTCTGTTGTCCCTTCCCTGCCTTCTGCTGCCTAGAAGTGAGTTTCTGCTGGTGGGTGACCTGGAACTTGGGGATATTAAATCTGGGCTCTGGGAGCTGGTGCACAGACTTAGTAGGCCAGGGAGCCCTTAGTGACCTTTAAACCTTATTTCATAAGGTATACCCTTTTCTCCAGCATCTGCCATGCTCTGCCCTACTTCTCAGAGCTGTGTCTCAGCAGATTAAAGCACGGGTGTAGAGCGAGAAGGGGAATTGATGTATTGCCGTTGAGTTGTGTCTTAATCTTCATCCATCCTACTCATCATTCACAGTGACATTTGCTCCAAGGTGTGGTGAGACAGAGTCCATGGGCTGAAGTCTGCCCCAGGGGACATGCAGCAGCATATAGGGCTCCCTGTGGCCCTCCAGCCTGGGCCTTTACAGGTGCTGGTGGCACATCAAAGTACACAGTGTCCCACGTCAGATCTCTGGAAGATGAAGGTGGGAGGTGTCCCTGCCTATGGCAGGGGGTTGGAACTAGATGATCCTTGAGGTCTCCTTCCAACCTTACCATTCTATGATTCTTCCTAGGCTGCAGGAGCTGTGGTCTTCCAATACCCTTCCAATTCTAATAGATTTGTGAGGTCATCTCTGAGTTGTCTTTGGGGCTGACAAATGCTTTCCTGAGCTGTCCCAGCTTTCCTCACATTGTAGTAAAGTTGCTTTATAATGCTTTAAAATATTAAGGAGAACTTCCAAATGTAGGATAAGGAAAAAAGCCTCAGTTATCAAAACTTTCTCCACTGCTCCAAGGACTTATGAGGTGCTGTGGTTTCTATTTCATTATCTCAGAGGGTGGAACTATATAGTGGCTTTTAAAGAATGAATTGAATATTTATATCATCCCATTAGAGGCCAAACTACTCAGCAATAGAGGCACTCAGCTACTTGGGGACTATCAGATGAGTGGTGTGGTGGCTCTGTTCAGGTTGTGCCCTCTGCACCAGCACACCAAGCTCCTGCAAAATCCCAAATACAGAAGGAGATGAAGCAGGAGACTCCAAGACCACCCATCACTGTTTTACAACTGTCCTTTTCTCAGTGACCCTGGACATGGGCAAGGATTTAGGTTAAAGGTGTGTGGAATGTTCCAGCAGCCTTTTCTTAGGAATGAAAAGGTTACCTGTGCTGGGGCAGGAGAAGGGTGGGGACATTTTAGGTAGGTGGGGATCAGCCCCCAGTAGGTTTGCATCCTCCTAAGTGGGCAGCTAATCCTCAGACCTTATACCAAGTTATTTTACACTGGGAGCTGGACAAGCCTATCTGTGCACATTGACATTTAATTGCCTTGATAAAAGAGCAATTAGGCAATTAAAACAAAAAAGGCAACCTATTAGCCAGCACACAATAGAGAGGAATAGAGAAGGAAGCAGGTTCGTTTTTCACTAGGCAGTGGTCTCTTAATGCCAGGCCCTTGTAAGCAGGCAAATTATAAATGGTAATGTTGTAGATCACGAACACACAGAGGAGCCTGTGGCCTCTGCACAGGAGGTAACGCAGCCAGCTCCTGCTGGGGATGCTCACCCAAACCTCAACCTGCAGAGCAAGATTGGAGTAAAACAAGGGTTTGCAAGGAGATCCACAGATTAAGGCTACAAACTCAGATCAATTATCCACTGGAGATTTGTAAGCCTTCTTATAATCCTTTAATAGCAGAGTTTTGCTGATAAGTGTAAATGGGACTTTTTGCTTCAAAGATCAGAACTGGTGATAGGCTTTAGGGAGAAGGAAAAGAATTTATAAGCTTGCAGGCACTGAGACCATTGCTGATGCAGGCATTGCTGTATACCTAATTATGCAGGACTGTATTTTCTACTTACCTGTGATTTTTAGGTGTGATCTGTGCAGCTTCTCCATGGAGCAGGCAAATGGCTTTGTTAGCTGCCAAAGATTTCTGTGCCTGTACGTTCCCTTAAAAGCCACTTTTCTCAGATGGGGAGATGTCTGAATTTATCATTCCTGGAAACACATGCATGCTTCCTGAGCCAGGGAAAACACTCAAAAAAAAAATAAATCGAATTCTGCAGAACTGTTTTGGTTTTTCAGGGTTAAACCAGTCTCAGCACTGTAGCTGATGTGCGAAGAGGAGATGAAAGGGGGTTGCAAAGTAATTAACAAATGTCCCTGGGTTTAAAATCTTTATTTTCCCCTGAAATTGTAATCTCAAATTTAAGGTAGTGGGTGAATTATCCTGTGAAACTGTTTGTATATTTAATAGTGTCTTGGTGGAAGCAAGGACTTGAAACCACCCTGCGTTACAGACATGATTAAGCCGGAGCCTGCTCCCTGTGTCGTACCCCTTGTAAGCTGTCAGACCTCCTGCGTGCCTCAGACCTCTGCCTCTTGTTGTAAGGCAGGAATTCAATTTTCAGTTTTAAATCATTTGGCCCCAAAGACAAGAAAGTTAAGTGGTTTGTCTGAAAAGACTGAAGATTGAATTCCGCCATCCTTGGGAGCGAAGTCTGGGAGGACACAGCTCTCTTAAGTGGTGTAAACCCCGCAGTGTCTTGTGCCCTGAACAGCAAAATGACTCCTGGTAGGTTGTCAGTAAAGTGCGTAAGGATTGAAAAGTTCATCCGTGTGGGCTGTGATCCGGAGGGTGGAAATTGAGTGTACGCAACCGAATCCTCATTAATACATACAGGTCGATACTTGAAAGGTGGCTTTGTGTAGGGGGAAAAAAAAAAGTGAAATCAAATTCAATAAAAATCTCCCGACTCCTTCGGAGTGGGGGTTGCTGTTTCCTAATCAGATCTGCATTACATTAAACTGTGTGCCATTCAGCTTGTTAACAAGCTTTGGCATTAAATAAAGCTGTCACTGGAGTTTGGTGAATGAATAGCCATTAGGAGTGTCTTTTGCATAATGTCTTGCAGAGAAAAGCCTTCGAGGGAGGTGGTCTAGGAGCAGGGAAAAGGGAATTTATAACCCAGTCCTTGTGCAATTAGTGGGAATATGCAAACCTTAAAGGTGACAAATGGCTGGCAGCTCCGGGAAGGGAGCGAGTGGCTTTTGCTGCTGTTAAGCCTACTGTGGAGAACTAATTTCGGATTTACTTTGGGCGGAGTAGAATTACAGCCTTAGTATGGCATTTAAAATAGCGGATCCTTTGCATTGGGAGATTGACAGGTGTTTAGCACACAGAGGCATGGCTTCTTTGCTCCTTCCAAAAGCCTTGCAAAAAAATGATACTCTGGCAGTTCAACAGACTTTTCTCCTCCAAAACCACCAGCCTAAAACCGTAGGTGCAGGACAACTAAGTCTCAGGCTGGTATGTGAGCTCTGGTTTGAGGAGTTGGGGGATGTACCACCTGGTTTGCTAAGCCTGCAGAGGCAGTGGCATGCGGCTGATTTCAGAGGGAAGGCATTCAGATGCTGTGGCAGATAAGATAATTTTAAAAATAGTGTCTGAAAACCCTTGGAGAAGTCTGTGTTGCCATAGTTATTCTTCTGGTTTGCAGAAGCATTTAAATAACAGTAATAAACATGACATAAAGACAAAGAGTGGCTTACTAAGGTCTCCGTTTCAACATGAGATTGTGGTTTACATTTTGGAGCCTCTTTTTTCTTCATCACATTTTGATGGGGAAGAGATGTGCTTCTCTTCATGTGTTGCTGTCACACATCAGGGTCTCAGTGTCAGCAGTGTGTGTACAGCCTGTAATGCCTGGGCCCTACTGTCCAGGGCAACGATTTGTGTAGCTGCTGACTTAATACTCAGTAATACCCAATATTAGCAAGTGAAGTTTTGGTGGTACAATTGTTTTCAGTCTTTATTTCATTACCTCACAGCTCACTGTAGCCAGTCCCACAGAAGTTCTG